>JAMPIV010009463.1:0-96287 GCA_024509875.1 Oreohelix idahoensis | reverse complement strand
ATGTCATAATTGTCTTGGTCATCCCTGCTCATTTTGGAAAAAAACCTCATAAGCTGTTCCCCGAAGACCTTGGGATAACTTCAAGCTCCATCTTTCTTTTTCTAGCCCATAAGTTGTAGCTAATACCTCATACTTACTTAGATATGATTCAATATCATCATCTCTCTCAACAAAATAATCTAAATGAAACCCCATAGCTGAGTTGGAGGCCCCCTGACTAGCAGTCGTATCAGAGGTAGAGGGACTGTGACCATTTTCAGGAGCATGGCCTTGCAACTCCAACTCCCTTAGTCGCAACTCATGCTCTCTCTGCAACCTTTTATCTTCTGCTTTCCTTTGCAGTCGTTTTTCGTCTGCTTCCCTTTGCAGTCGTTTTTCGTCTGCTTCCCTTTCTAATTTTTTCTCCTCAAACTGGAGCCTCTTGATCTCAGCCTCTCTATCAGCCTCTAAGACCCTAGCCTCCTTCTCAGCCTCAATTTGTAAACGTTTAATTTCTTTCTGAGCCTCTCTATCCAACTCTAATTTCTTCATCTCTCTGGCATCTTCTAACTGCATTCTCCTCTCTTCAGCTAACCTATGTTCTTTCCAAGCAATAAACTTATCACATTCTGAGGTGACATAGTCAATCATAACTTGACCCTCCATATTCATCTCTTTGGAAATCTGCACAGCAGCAGAGCGAAACTTGGCCAAATCCGCCATCTGATAAATACCAAAATGTTCTAAATCAATTTCTAAACAAGTATAATTTAATTAATTAATCCAGGCTCTGACACTTCATCAATTCCCAAATCTTGGGCAATATTAATAATGGGGATTCCCTGGGTAAATAGAAATGTTCTTATAGCTAAAACCCAGACCAGGACCCTAATATATGTAGTACTAGAAGTTCCTATCCCGGACAAGCCTACCAATTTATGTAGCAAATGTAATTTTTGCTGGGGAGGTTAACATGTTATACCTAACAAGAGAGATAGTTGTGTCTGTGTTAACTGTGTGAGGTCAAGCACATGTAGGTCCCTGACTATCAAAGAATGATGATGATGATGATGATATATTGTGACAGGGAACCTAACGCTACCTCCCTAGATCTCACACAGTCCGTATTTTGATTCTAGTGGCTGGTGTATGATGTCTCTAGTGTCTAGGGGTGAAATGAAGATGATGGTACATCAACACAATACACTTTAACTCACTATAAGAAAAGGAATAAGACGGTGGTTAAAGTTTTCTTTTAAAATTTGAATGTTTTTTCTTTGTACAATTTTAATCTGCCTGTCCCGCCAACTCTTTTGGACAGGTCTTTGAAAATGAGGAAATGTATTTACATAAAATGCTTTAACTAAAAATATGGACTCTTGGTCCTATGAATATATTGTTAAAATACAGTTCCTGTAGGTGTATTCACAGACTAATACTTTAATAGTTGTTAGTGATTGTCACTTGGCATGAGGAGCTGTTGTTGTCATCCTGCCCCATATAATTCAATATTATTTTAATAGGAACTAGTTTCTTAGGATGAAATGTCAGAGGTCCCAGCTGATAACGTGTCACCTGGGATTCTTCGTAGGTCGAATATAAGTCAGTATATCAATGTGGAGACAATGTAGATCAGCACCCACATGCAAGCTCCTTCAGGCTATCAGCAGACAGCTTAAACATTAAAATGGAGACTTTACATCCACTCATCCGGTTTCCTGTCACCGGATGGTAACAGGAAATAAAAACTCTGCAATAAAAAGACACCCTGGCCTTTTCATACCTGATCATAACTTCTTATCCCTATATATACATGACGGTATGGGGGTCAGCCTCTTGTGCATTCATGTGCATCAGCCTCTAATTTATGACTCACACCCTTCTGTGACCACACCACAGGTCCCTATGAAAAGTGTTCATAGAACACAGAGGCTTCCTAACATTTCCAATACAAAATATTAATACAAAATCATAATAATATGCAACAGTCAAATACAGTTCAATGTGAGGACTCAATAATGTTTGCTTCCGGCATGTCCTTCACTTTCCACAGCAGTATCTGACTTTTTCAGTTTTAATCAAGCATGTAAATACATAAAGCATTCTTACCACTAGTTCAAAGAAATATGTCACAAATAACGTTGACTGGCAAAGAATATGGCCTCAGTTTTGCTCTGCCCCGTCCAGATAGTGAATTAGTATTTAATTTTACAAGTTATCACATCTGCTCTCAACGTAAGTGTTTGAATAAACTTTTCTAATCAAATGGCCACGAGACCACTATCCTTTTGCCCATATCTATTAGAGCCGACCAATGAAAGCAGGCACTACTACATCTTTTTTTTTTAAATTTAGTTTGAAAAAAACAAAACAATTCCAAACAAACTGTGTGCTTCGTAGTCTATTGGTCAGTCCGCTTTAGTTATGCCAATGGAAAAAGATGTTTCGTTTTAGTTAACCTTTTTCCTATCTCTCCCCCTTACTCCTATACTCTTATACCTACCAATAAAATTTGAATTTCTACAATGCCTCTTTTTTTTTTTAAACTAGCGTCCCCAATAACGTTATGTGTAACGAGCAAGAACAACAGTCTGTCCGTCCAAGCGTTCTTCGACATCTAGTATTTCCTCAATAACTTGGCTAATACTTGGACTACCATATTTTTTTAAAACATATTTTTCCTCAGGGGACTCTAAGCTACACTACCATATGATTTTTATGGTCAGTTTCAGTATGATTTAGATTTTCAATTTTGTCACTGTCAATCGTCAAATATATATTTTACACAAGTCGGCCATCTTCCCCCCTTGTCTCTAAAATTTTCCTCACTATTCAAATAAACCAACTAGTTTGAGTGACGTCAGAACATTACCGCTAGGAGGAAATGAAACATTGTCTGCGTGTTTGCCTCTGCTGGCTTTGCCCACAGCGTGTATATTTTAAAGAGACCGCGTGCCGAGCGAAGAGGGGTTTTTCAAAACTTTGGTAGTGTTGGCGTTAATTATTACAATTGTTTCGTTCTTACTACTGATTTTAACGTTAAAGTTAAATATTACGTTAATTCAGATAGCTGTTTCGTTAATTATAAGGCTTGCCTCAGTTTTGTTTGCAGCAGATCGGGCAAATGTTAAAAGGTTTATTGTACGTTTTCGAAACCGAAACTAAAGCGTGTTAGATTTTTACGGCGGGTCATTTTCTTAGCATTTCCACTGCACTAAAGGCATCGCCCTACTGGCGTTGAAGATGAAATCAGTCAGACACCTGAGGGCTGGTGTATTTATTCATCATAGGACTAAAATCTTACTGAAATAAGCGATTATCTCACAGATTTTACTACAGATGCCACTTTCCCATATCGTCAGTTATTCATATTATTTGGAATTGAAAACACCCCCCAATTTTTTTTTTTTTATATTTCGGTCAGGCAGTTCATGAAGTTACTTGTTGCGGCAAGTGGACAGTTAGGCGGAGACAAATTAGAAGCACTTTTTCCCCCTTTTTTAATTACGCTGACGCCAACAATGTCGTGTTTTCAGACTGCGTTAATCGTGTGAATTACAAATAGAAATGGCATAACTTTATACTGTAATAAGAAAATGTTCCGACGATCCTAAGTGGCAACACTGTTCCTACTGATTTACCAGACTGACAACAGCGTCTTCCACTGCTAGTTCGTATCATTTTTATTTATCTTTTATGCATTATATCTTCGCTCAAATTTTCATTCATCTGATGTTTTCGCTCGTTTTCCACTGACGAAGACTCTGCAATCGTAACGTAAACGATTTAATTGTCCATGTGATGAACATTATACCTACTTTCGTTAACCCCTCCGAATAACTTCTTAAGACGTTTCTGCGGCATAAATGTGCGAACTTTCTGTGACACGACTAAAACTTGCAGCAATGAACAACGCGAGATTAAAACTAACTATAAATGCTGTCCCAAGGTAGGATATACCCCAATATAACCGTTTGTAACCCTTCAATGGGTTTTGGTTGAACAGGGTATTACAGCAATCTAGTAGACGAAAACAACAGTAGTGACATAGCATATACTACCGTAGGGGAGTGAAACGTTAGAGACTACAGCATCGAGAGGTCGGGGTGATCATTTCCCTTCCTCGCTGCTGTAAATTAAATTTCTTGTTTCAATCTTCAACAATTTTTAAAACAAAACTACAACAACTTTGCAGCTGTTTTAGCATAGTAACCATCTCAGTTGTAAAATATAACAAATAATTAAATAATGAACAAAACAGTTATGAAATAAAATCAGTGGTAAGTACGATTTACACTAAAACAAATGAAAAAGGTAGGCCGCTACTGTGAGGGTCTTCATAAGGAAAAAGAAGCCCCAAGGATAAACATTTGCTATACCAGTATGTAAAAGGATAAAACAAAGTCAACAAGATCTTATTTTAAAAACTAATGTTTTTATCATCTGAAAAAGGGTAAAATAAACACTGTTGCATCACACAGAACCTAACAAGTAAAATATTCTGTCTGTTAGGTTTCATCAGTAACAAAGTTTACAGTCACTTATTTGTTGCATATTTTTTATAACATACTTCTTGACTTTTTACATTCAAATTTCGGACGAGACCTAGTTGTATTATTTGAAGTTATTTAATATGATGAGAGCAAACTATGCAAGGTGTTACAACAGTAGGCAATCTGATCATTAGAGGTATTCCCCTGTCAGACAAGTGTTTAGTACCTAATCATCTCTTCTACACCTTAAGGGAGGACAGGACTATTGGGTCATGAATCCCAAGTGTTAGCCTCCTGTTGTATTTTTTTCCACCTGCAATATCCATCTATCAACTTTACGCATTGTTTTATCCATTCTGATAACTTGAGGTAACTGAAAGTAAACATCTGTGTAAATATATTACTGTCCTGAATTCCATAGCCCACTAAGGTTGCACCACAGCCATCTGTTGCGTACATATTCTTTATATGTCGCACAGATTACAGTTGATACGATTACAAATGAAAATGTAACTATCTGTTTGATAAAAGAATATTTATTTATGAACTTACAACTTTTAAGAAGGGGAATAACTCAGAATGGTAAATGTGTATTTATTATTTGGGTTATCGGTTCCTGTTCTGTTTCCGTGGATTGAACAAGCGGAGGAATCTAGATTTATATCATTTTATGTCTATTATAGCTGGAAACAGATTGTTCTCGCTTAAGGTTTTGCAGGAATATTGAAAGTCCGAATCTAGGTTTACTGTTTGTCTGTTTGAGACGATTCGGTCTTATATCATGTTATCTTTGTGTGTCTTGGCTGGATTATTTCTTCTTACACGCTCAGCGGATGAAGATAAGAGAGAGTGTTCTTCGGTTATGGAGCCTGGCGGGACGCCATGTCGAGCGATCCAGAGTTTTGTGATCTCAAGTTATCATGGGGAAGAAGATTGTGTCTTCTAGGACTGTTTTAGTCTATGTGTTCCCCAGTATTGTTTCTATTACGCCAGAAAAGTGTTTTGTGCTTGCTATTGATTCCTGGCCAAGGTAAACGTACTTTTACTGACTTCGTTCCTAGGCTTACGATGGGTTATGCTTAGGCCTACATGAATCTACTTATGTTCAGATGTCAGAACGACATATCGTTTAGCAGCACTAATAATGTTTCTACACAGCAAATTACGAGGACAGATAATGCTGATATTGGTGGAAACTTTGATATCCTTATGAATTGTATCTTTCTAGAAGTTTTGTCGTCTCACCGTTGTGTGAGCGATGTTTAGGACCAAGGACGCCATCTTGGAATCCGAATTATTGTCAATCATTCATCAGAGAACAGGGATGTTCCCTTACTACCCGATAGTGATCCACAGATCACATTTATGAAAGAAAGAATTATTATGGGAGATTTAGCACTTACTCCGAAGATATGTACTAAATGCTATTTGAAGAAATCTCCACTAGAGTACAAGCTACACTCATGCTAAGAGAGATTCTGTACAGGAGTCACTATGAACATTAGGTATAACCTGACGTGATCTGTCAGTACAACCTGATATATATTTGTATTGACTATGGAACTCTGAATGCTTGTCTACAAATGTTCCAGTATGAGATTATTCAGGATGAATGCTAACTTAAGATGATACCCCATTGATCAACACTATGCTGTTTATGTCGTCATGTGTTCCTGTAACCATACACGTACTGTTCCAGTGTGCGTCTCATTAAACATTATAAAAAGAACACAGTAGTCCCAGTAATCCTTGACTGCTACATGTGAGAGTATGAATATATTGTTACCAAGTTGTCAACTCTTCAGAACCATTCTACCATTCGCGTACAATGTACTCTCACTTCAATGTTTACACTACCCTGTGTAGGTCGAGTTGACCTGTGTCTGTCTTCACGGTGACAGCACCCCTTTGAACACAACAGTACTACCAGCCATCATGGACTTACACTACACCACACCATAATTCTACAGTGGAGTCCAAACAAAATCTAACTTTCACAGTGGTGGCTATCAACATTACATCTTTACAGTAGTGGCCAGACATATAACCATAACTGGAAACTTTACAGTGGTGTGCCAGCTTCCTGGGTCAACATGCACAGTGGACATTTTTGAGAAGTCAGCTACTGAGACCAGACCATTCCTTGGGGCCTGTTACGACACACGTAAACACCGGCAGTACAACTCTACAGTCGATGTCAGCGCGACCTGTCCTATCGAGGTATACAGTAACTAGGTCAGCGTTTGTTGACATTTTTTGTTGATGGACATTTGCCATAGAACAGACAGCGTTGCACAGCAAGTTGGTTTGGAACAGACAGCATTACATATCAGTGTTGGAACATATATTTGACAGTGTTTGCAAAATGTACAGTGCAACTGAAGCGAGAAGTCTTACTTGTGATTCTGAGGAACTGTAAACAGTGGATTCTCCTGCACTGCCATAGTTTGTGTTGAACTTTTAGGATTTAGGCCAGATTTGGTTATTTAATAAAGTACCATAGTACTGTAGCATTATTGCGTATAACTGAGCCTTCTTCGCAACACATCCTATCTGCAACACATTACATTACATTATGAATATTTATGCTATATGTACATTTATGTTTACATGTTTATATGTGATATTTGTTTGTATTCTGCGGGTTGTGTTTAGGTTGGGCGGTGTCCTTACAACAGAATATCCCACGTCATAGAGGGTCCGTTGTGGGCGTTTTCTTTAGGTGTGCAATTTCCGATAATTGGAAATTTGCTTGCAAGCAACTAGTTGCTATTTTGTTAGTTGTTGAAGACTGTATATTATTGTTATTTTTGTAATATTTCTTTGTTCTTTAGTTTTGTTTTGAATTGTTTGTAATTTGTTGGTCTACCCTTTTCTATCTTTCAGTTCTATTCAACGTTTATATTTATATACTGTGGCGTTATTTGTATGTGTTATCCTCTTGCGGTTTATCTTTTATTGTTTTTTCCATTTGATTTATTTGATTTCCGCAAATGTTTTCATGTTGTCTTGTATAATTGTTTTGTTATGTTCTTGATCGACATACACTATTTAAAATATAGTTGATCATATGGATTTATGAAAAAAAATCAACTGATGATTAATGGCTGTTACTAAAGGTACACAGTTGATTGGATAAGACACTATTTCTTGTGCATTGCACTTATGTTATAGAGTGTTGCAGCAATTTATAATTGTTATTTTTCAAAGAAATATACAAGACCTTGATAAGGCTTGTCTCACACAGACATTGTGATAGTGTGCTGATTAATCCAGTGATTAAGAACTTTTTGCTATATTACCTTGAAATATATATTTTATTATTATTATTTCAAGTGAGTAGTATCATTGTCAGACATCATGTCTACATTAGATTACTTTATTGCACAAGGGAGATCCCTTGATAAGATTGGTATAGACTTAGAACAATGGGCAGTTCCTCAATATGACAAAGCATTAGCTGCCGAAGAGAGAAAAGCTGCTGCAGAAGAGAGAAAAGCTGCTGCTGCTGCTGAAGAGAGAAAAGCTGCTGCTGCTGCGGAAGAGAGAAAAGCTCTGGCTGAAGAGAAAAGATTAGAAAGAGAAGCTGAACAAAAGAAATTGCAGATACAGACTGAGGAAAAAAGATTCCAGATGGAAATGGAAAAAGAAAAAAGAAAAGATGAAGCTGCTGCTGAAGAGAGAAAAGCTGCTGCTGCTGCTGCTGCTGAAGAGAAAAAAGCAATGAGAGAACATGAACACCAAAAAGAAATTTTAGCATTTGAGTTAGAAAAGTTAAAATTAACAAACATAAGTAATGTTAATCAAGCATCTGGTGGTAATGGTAAACCCTTTACTTACAAGGTCAAGGTACCAGCGTTCAATCCTTCCAGTGATGACATAACATTCTGGTTAAATAGATTTGAACGCTCTTGTCGAGCTCATAATGTGGATAAATCACAATATGCTAACCAGTTGTCAGAAAATTTGAAAGGTGATTCTCTGACTAGTTTAAGTTTGGTTGAAGAGGCTGACAAGGATAATTATGATGTTATTAGGGCAGCCTTATTAAAGAAGTACCAGTTATCTGAAGAAGGTTATCGGAATTTGTTTAAGACAATGGTTCCTGAGGCAGGTGTAGAATTCTCAGAATTCATTGCAAGGACACGTCTTACATTTGATCGTTGGATTGAGTTGTCCAAAACAGAAAAGACATATGAAGCCCTTATGGACTTGATACTCAGAGATAAGATTATGTCAAGTATAAATAAACCATTCCTTGAATTCTTACATGAGCGTAAACCCAAGACACTAAAAGAAATGGAACAGTATTGTACCCAATACGTCACTGCACATCCAGACGTAGCTATTAGCAATACTAAGGTTAGGGAAGGTATGCCAGTTGCTTCAGCAACACCATACAACCCTAATCACTCACGAAGATTCCAAGAACCTCAAAATAGGTTTAATAAAAAAGGTAGCCATAACAGTTATCAGAACCAAGGTAACCAATCATTTCAGGGTTCTTCTTCGAATACCTGGAGACGAGCCGACAGCCCTCGATTCAGGGGCGGGCATAATTATAGAAACTTTCGCAAAGGAAGTCATTATAGAAATTATCCAAGTTTTCCATCATGGAGACAACAAGATCATAATTACAGAGATACTCATTATAATGAATATGATAATAGTAACCAAAGGAACTATGACTCAAACCCAAGTAGGGGTTATAACAGTGGAAACAAGGATAATTACAGAGGCAATTATAACAGAGGTAGAGCACAATACAAAAAACATAAATCTCATTACCAGGCGAACTCTGCACAGCAAGAGTCCCACGAAGCCTATAAAAAAAATAAAGATAATGATGACTCTAATAATATGGCATGTGCCGCTTTTGATTTTGGGAGAGCATCTAAGTGCCCCCAATGCAAAACATTATTTGAGCCAACCACAGTGTCTACTTTAAGCTGTGGCCACCCTCTTCCCGCTCTTCCTGCGTCAATCGCGCATGATGGAAGAGGTTCTCTAGTCTTACACAAAGGTTTAGTAAATGACAATCCAGTCTCAGTACTTTTTGATTCTGGATGCACAACAATTGGTGTTAGGCAGTCACTCATAGATCCTTCTCATGCTACAGGCAAAGTAGTCAAATGCGTAACATTTGGCGGCACCATAGAGAAATACTCTACCGCTATCATTAGGATTGCTACTCCTTTCTTCACAGGAGATGTACACGCATGTCTTTTGCCGAATCCGATCGCTGATCTTATCATCGGTCGCATTCACGGAGTCAAAGAATGCACTCCGCAACAAATTTCCGTTTGGGAAAAGCAAAATATGCAAACTGCTAATGCTGTAGTCACAAGAGCTCAAGCTCTCAATATGCCTGAAACTTCATCTACTGAAGATATTGAAGTGCATAACCAAGATGATCCCTTGGTAATTTCTCGTGACTCGTTTATAAAACAACAAGAAGAGGATCCGACTCTTAAGAAATTCTTCACTCTTGTAACGAAAGGTGATCCGAATAGAGATACCAAGCGTAAATCTTGGATTACAATGAAGAATGGTGTACTTGTACGTATGGTGCAAGACTCCACTAATTCAAGTCATTCTCAGATTCTTGTACCCAAGAAGTTGAGAGTTAAAATTTTACAACATGCACACGACTCTCAGTGTGCTGGACACATGGGTTTTTCCCGTACAAAGTCAAGAGTTCTTGCGGCTTTCTTTTGGCCTTTCGTGAATAAGGACATACGGATCTATTGTCGATCTTGTAAAGTATGTCAAGAAGTCAAATCCAAAGGTCCTCGTCATGCTGGACCATTTCAGAAAATGGCGATAGACATCATTGGTCCATTTAAGATCAAATCTGCTAGAGGACATCAGTTTATCTTAACGTGTGTGGACATGTGCACACGTTGGCCAGAGGCTATCCCTCTGAAGAGCATTACTACTGCTGACATTGCAGATGCTCTTTGGCTTATATTTTCTCGCCTGGGATTCCCCGGAGAAATATTATCAGATCATGGCACCCAACTAATATCGGATACCATGTCTCAAGTAATGTCTACTCTACAGATAGAGAGATCTTTGAGTAGCATCTATCATCCTATGTCCAATGGGATGGTAGAACGGCTAAATAGAACACTTAAGAACTTATTAGGAAAGATAACTGAGGATCATCCTCAAAATTGGGACAGGGTTCTACCCGCGGCCCTCTTCGCTTACAGGGAGGTCCCCAATGAACATACATGATTTTCTCCCTTTGAACTTGTCTTTGGCGCGCGACCGCGCGGCCCTATGTCTTTGCTTCATGATCTCATAACAGCGGACAATATTGACGATGACACAAAATCCTCTTACGAATATGTCATCACGCTGAGGGAAAAAATTATCGAAGCATGCAAATTAGCAACGTCCTCTTCTGAATTTGCTAAACAGAAGGCAAGGCAATTTGCTAATAAGAAAAGAACTTTACGACAACTTTGTCCTGGTGACAAAGCATTTGTTTTGCTGCCTTGTAGGGAAAATAGACTCCTTATTTCTTGGAAAGGTCCGTACGATATAATATCGAAAATTTCAGATGTTGACTATATTGTCGATATTAACGGGAAGCATAAAACCTTCCACATCAATATGCTTACAGAATTCCATGAACGTCCTGACTATTTACAGCCTATTTTCCAGGCAACGGACGATTCTCCAGTTCAACATGGTCATTACTCATCACTGTCCGTTATACAGGATGAGGAAACAAGTTTTTCGGATGTTAATCTTCCGCTTCCAATGATCCCACTTCATTCTAGTGAATCATGGAAAGACGTTACTGTTTCTCCTGTCTCTAGGAGAACAGCGACAGGTTTCGGCTATGTTACAAACATTTCAGGATGTCCTCACTGACATCCCTGGGCAAACTCATGTCATTGAGCATGACATTATTCTAACTGAACATACTCCTATTAGGGTTAGACCTTACCCTATCCCTATACATTTTCAAGCACAGGTTGAAAAGGAGTTAGATGAAATGATAGATTTACAAATAATCGAACCATCCACTTCTGCTTATTCTTCGCCGATGGTTATTGTTCGGAAAAAAGACAATAACATACGTCTTTGCGTCGACTATCGCAAATTGAATCAAGTGACGAAGTTTGATGCTGAACCTATGCCTTTACTAGAAGAGCTACTTACTCGACTTTCTAAATCTCATTTTTTCACTAAACTTGATTTGTCTAAAGGATATTGGCAAGTTCCATTATCCGAACGCGCCAAACCGCTTACCGCTTTTTCTACTCCTAGAGGCCTTTTCCAATGGAATTTTATGCCTTTCGGCCTTATGAACGCACCAGCTACATTCGTACGCATGATGTCATTGCTTATCTAGACGACATCTGTCTTTTCAGCGATACTTGGGAAGATCACTATTCAGGGTTAGTTGAATTGTTATCAACTCTGCGCGAGCATAACCTGACAGCAAAACCATCTAAAGCTTGCATTGGTTTTAGCGAAATTGCTTTCCTAGGCCATCGAGCAGGTCATGGTTTCCTGAAGACAGAGGACCACAATATCACTAAGATACTTAACATCTCTATCCCTAAGACTAAAAAGCAAGTGCGAAGTCTTTTAGGTCTCATACAATTTTATGGACGATTCATTCCAAATCTGTCCTCTATCATGGCACCTCTTTCGACACTACTAAGGAAAGGGTCGCCTAATATGGTTCACTGGTCTCAGGAATGCCAATTATCACTAGATAAGATCAAAACTATGTTTTCAACACCACCTATTTTGGTGTTACCTACTACAGATAAGACATTTGTTCTTCGTAGTGACGCTTCATCCACTGGGATTGGAGCGGCACTAATGCAAGAGTACTCTGGAACTCTGCATCCTGTAATGTACATATCCAGAAAACTTAATGCTGCAGAAAGGAATTACTCGGTTTTAGACCGGGAATTATTGGCGATGGTTTGGTCAATTCTCAAACTTCAGAGATTCCTTCTTGGTGCACATTTCATAGTGGAAACTGACCAGAAAGCTCTTACTGCTATCCAAAGTAAGAACTTGAAGAGCTCGAGATCAACCCGATACGCGATCGCTCTTCAACCTTTTCATTTCTCGGTACGAGCTATCCGTGGTTCAGAAAATGTGATGGCGGACATTCTGTCGAGATGCCCACATGATGCCACTTAACTGTTAAATATTGGACTTTCCTAACATGTATAACTTTACATCAGTTATTCTTTTTCTTCTATATCAAAATGTGTACACATTTGTAATATATGATTTGGTGATTGTATAAATACTTAGCGGTTCACTTATTTTGATTCACTGCTAATTTTTTGATATGTTTCTTTTGCCAATCGTGAACTCATGATACCTAATATGAAATGGTTATTGAAATTGTTGTATGCAGTGTGTCACTGCCAATATGGTAGTAAGCATTGGTGGCAACTCCCTGGAAATGTTTACACTTAGAGAAATACTTTCTCTGAGATGTTGAGATAGATATTCTCACCAGTCGACCTATAATGCGACTTTGCCTTAATCTGGCTTGATAAATTCTTGATACTTCTCATCTGCGCATCATATGTGCGTTGGGGGGCCTATTTTATGTGGCTCTCAGAGAAAAAAAAAATTGCATTTTTTTTTTCCGGGGGTTGCGGTAGTCTGTTGCGTACATATTCTTTATATGTCGCACAGATTACAGTTGATACGATTACAAATGAAAATGTAACTATCTGTTTGATAAAAGAATATTTATTTATGAACTTACAACTTTTAAGAAGGGGAATAACTCAGAATGGTAAATGTGTATTTATTATTTGGGTTATCGGTTCCTGTTCTGTTTCCGTGGATTGAACAAGCGGAGGAATCTAGATTTATATCATTTTATGTCTATTATAGCTGGAAACAGATTGTTCTCGCTTAAGGTTTTGCAGGAATATTGAAAGTCCGAATCTAGGTTTACTGTTTGTCTGTTTGAGACGATTCGGTCTTATATCATGTTATCTTTGTGTGTCTTGGCTGGATTATTTCTTCTTACACGCTCAGCGGATGAAGATAAGAGAGTGTTCTTCGGTTATGGAGCCTGGCGGGACGCCATGTCGAGCGATCCAGAGTTTTGTGATCTCAAGTTATCATGGGGAAGAAGATTGTGTCTTCTAGGACTGTTTTAGTCTATGTGTTCCCCAGTATTGTTTCTATTACGCCAGAAAAGTGTTTTGTGCTTGCTATTGATTCCTGGCCAAGGTAAACGTACTTTTACTGACTTCGTTCCTAGGCTTACGATGGGTTATGCTTAGGCCTACATGAATCTACTTATGTTCAGATGTCAGAACGACATATCGTTTAGCAGCACTAATAATGTTTCTACACAGCAAATTACGAGGACAGATAATGCTGATATTGGTGGAAACTTTGATATCCTTATGAATTGTATCTTTCTAGAAGTTTTGTCGTCTCACCGTTGTGTGAGCGATGTTTAGGACCAAGGACGCCATCTTGGAATCCGAATTATTGTCAATCATTCATCAGAGAACAGGGATGTTCCCTTACTACCCGATAGTGATCCAGAGATCACATTTATGAAAGAAAGAATTATTATGGGAGATTTAGCACTTACTCCGAAGATATGTACTAAATGCTATTTGAAGAAATCTCCACTAGAGTACAAGCTACACTCATGCTAAGAGAGATTCTGTACAGGAGTCACTATGAACATTAGGTATAACCTGACGTGATCTGTCAGTACAACCTGATATATATTTGTATTGACTATGGAACTATGAATGCTTGTCTACAAATGTTCCAGTATGAGATTATTCAGGATGAATGCTAACTTAAGATGATACACCATTGATCAACACTATGCTGTTTATGTCGTCATGTATTCCTGTAACCATACACGTACTGTTCCAGTGTGCGTCTCATTAAACATTATAAAAAGAACACAGTAGTCCCAGTAATCCTTGACTGCTACATGTGAGAGTATGAATATATTGTTACCAAGTTGTCAACTCTTCAGAACCATTCTACCATTCGCGTACAATGTACTCTCACTTCAATGTTTACACTACCCTGTGTAGGTCGAGTTGACCTGTGTCTGTCTTCACGGGGACAGCACCCCTTTGAACACAACAGTACTACCAGCCATCATGGACTTACACTACACCACACAATAATTCTACAGTGGGGTCCAAACAAAATCTAACTTTCACAGTGGTGGCTATCAACATTACATCTTTACAGTAGTGGCCAGACATCTAACATAACTGGAAACTTTACACCATCACTATTCTTTTTCCACAGTTTCACCAAGCATTTTAAGTGCCCTTGTTCTTGACTGTCCTTGCAGATCCAGTTGTTTCAGCAGATCATACAATGAGGCAGCCACTAGACTTCTTACACATACGTCTACAGCTATGACTTTTGCTGTGGTCCCTTCGTGCTTAAATCCATGAGCAAATCGTTATACTGGCCAATATAAATTTGTGCTGCTCATCAAATATGGATTCAAATGGCACTATCAGCTCAATCATTATAATCTGGTGCAACGACAAGGAGTGCAGCACTATACCTGGTCATCTTTGAGATTTCTTTTGATTTTGGGTATGTCCTTTGTCTACTGCCATCTCCCAGTCAATTGCACAATCAAGAATAATTCTTCTTCTCTTCTTTGATCCATAACCACCAACCGTCAAAGCAGTCAGTGGCCATCACGCCTGGTGGCGTCTTGTAGGGCAGCAACATATTGATTCCACTTTGCTTGGTCGGCGGCCATCCTTCGTACAGTACCCCAACTGTGGTTCATTCTTTGCATTTCAGCTTCCACAGTTCTCCGCCAAGTTGTTTTTGGTCGGCCTCTTTTTCGCCTTCCCTCGGGGGTCCATAGCATAGCTGTTCTTGCGATGGTATCAGGGTCCCTTCTGAGGACGTGGCCAACCCAACGCCAGCGTCTGCCAGCTATGATGGTGTGCATGTCCTCCTGGTTACTCCGAATAAGTAGTTCTTGGTTGCTGATGGTGTTTGGCCAAAAGATTCGGAGAATTTTCCTTAAACAGATTGTGTGGAAGGAGGACAGTTTCGACATTTCCTTCTCTGTTACTCTCCAACATTCTGCACCATAAAGAAGCACAGGAAGTACACAGCTCTCATACAGTCTTAATTTGGTGTTTGTGCTGTACTGGGAAGACTTCCAAATGTTGTTGAGAACAGCAAAGGCTGTTCTTGCTTTATTCATTCTGTTGTTAATGTCCTTGCTTGGTTACTATGCTTCCTAGGTAAGTAAATGTGTCTGTCTGTTCTAACTTCTGGTTCCTTACTGTTATTGGCTCAGGATTGCCCACATTTAGTGTCATGACCTCTGTCTTCTTCAAATTGATGTTCAGGCCAACCTGCTGACCATACTTATTCAGTCTATCAGTTTTGTCTTGAATGTGCTGATGTGAAAGCGCGAGTAGTGCTATGTCATCTGCATATTCCAGGTCTTCCAGTGTAGAAAACGTTGTCCATCTAATTCCTCTTGGACTGCCCTCCGTTGTCTGGCACATCACCCAATCTATGACTGTCAAAAATAATGTTGTTGACAAGGGGCATCCCTGTCGTACTCCTGTTTTCACTTCAAAAGTTATATTACTCGATCCAACACTGCACGTAAAGTTAGAATAGAGGCTTTTTATGATGGAAACAATGCAGCTGGGAATTCCATAGGCCCTCAGAATTTTCCATAGGCTGTCCCTGTGTATGCTGTCGAAAGCCTTTTCAACTGAGAGGATGGTAATTCCTCTTCAGTTGTTGCAGTCTGCAAGGTCACCCTTCTTGGGCAATTTGACAATTATTCCTTTACTCCACTCTGTTGGTGTTGTCTCAGTTTCCCAGACTTATGCAAATAGTGGTTCTAATAGTTCTGCTGCTAGTTCAGGGTCTGTCTTGAATAGCTCAGCATTTAGATTGTCTTGACCAGGCGCTTTTCCATTTTTTAGCCTTTTGATAGCTGTGATGATTTCTTTTCGTGGAATGTCTGTATTTACATCTAAGTCACTTTCAGCCTCAGGAACATTCAGCTGAGTCTCTGGTGGTTCCTTATTCAGTGTTTCTCTGAAGTGCTCTGCCCATCTTGTTTCCTGCCCCTGTGCTGTAGTGATGAGATTTCCTTGCTTGTCTTTTACTAACGCTATGTTGTTTGCACCTCGTTTTCCACCGATAGCTTTAGTTATTTTATAGACTGTGCTTTGTTCATTTCTCAGTGCTGGCTCTTCTGCCTGTCTTGCAAGGTCATCCAGAAATGTCCTTTTGTTAGCACGGGTTTGACGTTTTACTTCCTTGTCCAGCTGACTGTACTGTTCACTATATATTGCCTTTAACCTGGGAGACTTAGCTTCTGTTTTCTTTCTTTTAATTTCCTTTCTCTTCGCTATGGTGTTTAGCGTTTCTGGTGTTATCCAGTCTTGGCTCTTTCTTTCCTGGAATCCCAAGCATTACTTGCTGCTTTCTTTGTATATTGTTGAGATGGTGTTGAATTTCTGGTCGACATCATCCGTCTCTGTTCTTTCCTGGCTTTTGGTAATCAGATATCGTCTCTTTACATCAACCACGAACGCTTTTCTGGTGAGGGGGTCCTTAAGTTTCGTGATGTTGTATCTTTTCTGTTTGACTACAACTGGTCCAGCAGCTCTGAGTTTCACCTTCAGTCTTGCTACTACTAGGTGATGATCACTTTCCACATCTGCACCTCTTCTTACTTTCACGTCTTGTAGTGCATGTCTCCATCTGCCATTGATCATTATGTGATCTATCTGGTTTTTGTCTCGTCCGTTTGGTGATTCCCATGTTAACTTGTGCACTTCTTTGTGTTGAAAAAGTGTTCCTCCAATGACCAGGTTGTTAATACTGCAGAAGCTTATTAATTTGTCCCCATTCTCATTTGCTGTTCCACTGCCGCATTTCCCCATTACTCTTTCGTTATAATTATTGTGTGTTCCAACTTTCGCATTTAGGTCTATGGTCTGCTTTGGTCTATAATCTGCAGTCCTCCCATTTCTTATGTTTGTGAAATGTCTTTTTTGTCTTTTAATGAGGCATCATACCTCCTACCAAGACATTTTTTGCAAGTTCCTAAATGACAGTAGGGATTCTTTAGTTTGATACCATGAATATGACCTCAGATATTGTCCCATGCCTGACTGGTAGGTTTCTGGACTTCTTAGATTTGAATCTAATTCTGCACCAACTGATTAATTCATCCAGATGTGCTAACACTCTCAGGGCCTGGCATTAATCTATGTCAGAATTGTTATGTCATCCATGTATTCTTGAAGTGGTGGCATATGATACCCACTGTCGAGCTTTGTACTTCTCGCAAATCCTTCAGCCGCTTTGAGAATACCTGCATAGCCACCGCAAACATTACTGGTGAAATGGTACATCCCATTGCAATTCCAAATTGTAACATCTAATATTGTTTTAAATAGATATCATTTATATCACATTAACAAATATGCTGCCCCAATGGCAACTTGGAAGCAAGAAAATATGCTTTCAATTAGACTTTGGGGGGTCAGATTGCTTAAGAGGTATGGTGTCTGCCTTGAATTCTAGATGTTCCGGGTTTGATTTCCAGTAGAGAGAATTTAATTTATGGAAATTTTTATCAGAACTGATGGTCCTAATCATTAATCATGTCATACTCCCCCCTGGTCTCATGGGTAGTGAGATTGGATGCCTGGCCTTCTCGACTAAGCGCCAGAAAAATAGGAGGTCCCGTGTACAAGTTGCGCACGTTAAAAATCCCATGGCAGTTGGAAATCATAAGGGAGTAGGCCTTAAGGCTGCTGCCTTGACAAAATTTTAAAATTAGAAACAAACCCACCAAATATATTTAAAAAATGTGTGATTCCTAAATACAGACATTTTGGGATTCTTGCTGGTGCTACGAGTTCATGCACTGTGCTCAGATCCTCCTTGTGTGATCTAAGGGAGGAGATCAGAGCACTGATGGAGTTGTCCGTGTGCAATGAAGATAGTCCTTAAAACCAAACCAATTAGACTTCTATGTTTTTTTTAAAGAAATAATACAACTTAAAACAAACCATTGTTATATCACAGGAGAGAATAGTTCCAGTGGCATTTAAGGGCTTTTCAAAATTTTACAAACCTCAGCTATTCCTATTGTCCTCTCAACATGGACTAGCTTGCTGAACACCTGTGTCTCGTGTGGTACAGCTGTGTGATCCATCCTGTTCGTTTCTTATTTAAAACTGTTAGTACATTCATAACTCACATTTCTTAGTGCAAAGACATACTGAACATTGAATCCCTTATCTGCCATAATAGAATTACTGGTTTTACACAGATACTTCAGATTAGATCTCTCAATTATTTGCCTGTTACTTGCACTGCCTCCATAAACTTGTGACAGAAAATACACTAATCCCCCTGAAGCTGTGCCTACCAAAACAATAACAGCTTTCCTATGCTTGTACTGAGAAAATGGGACTTTCTATGCTGTTCGATTTGACATGCACAGGATTTCAGTTCCATCTACAATTATTTTAGTAGATGGAAATTTTTACTTAAAATCTAATGACATGTTGTAGTCAACAACTTTCTTCTTTGGCCAAGCATTTACTTCTCTCCATCGCTTTAAGCAGAATTTTATTGAAGTACGATAGCAATGATGTCAGTTACTGCCTTTACTGAAATTTTGAAGGCTTTAACGAGTTCTTCAGAGGAATGTTCTGTCCGAGTTTCAAACAAATTAGGAGAAAGATGTCTTCTGGAGGTAAAGCATCACATGTTCCACAAATGTTATTCATTTTGTCAACAGCAAGATCAAAGTTCAGTCTGAAATGTGGAATAAGAAAACAGTCCAGCATTGTGATATCTTCAAGTGTCATGCCTGATGGCGTAGGATGTTGGATTTGATGGTTTCTGCGATATGTAGTGATTTAATTCCTTATCATAATTTTTAAGTTGCCTTACACAGATGTAAGGTAGTTCTTATATATATCCCAGTTAATGGGATCTATACAACCAATGCTCATTCTTCAATTTCTGTGTGATTCGTACTGCCTGGTAACTTGTGACATTCTGCAATTCTTCTACAGCATCTTCAGCAATATTACCACAATCATCAACCACTGCTGTTGAGGAAGAAGAAGATGATCCATCACAAAGTTCAAATAGCATCAATATCTAAGTCAGTCACCATCTCTGGAGGTAGAATTCTTTCCTTGATACTCGTATAATTAGACTTCTACCTAACTGTTTCGACATCTTGCAGTGTCAGTGCTGGTAATATCAAAGTTGCAAAACACATACTCAAGTGCATTTATGAAAATTAATTTGTCACTGGTCTCTGATAAGTTTTCTGCCGTGAAGAACAGCTTTGAGTCTCTGGCTTGCTCTATTTAAAAACACTTGGGACAGCAGGTTTTTTCAGCCATTTGTGTAGTTACTGGACCCCTGTGAAAGAAAAATAAATTGACATATATGATAACCTGCATTTCTAGGTAATATTACTGTCAGTGTCACAACATTTAAAGCAAGCAAATATTATTTCAAAACCAGGCAGTAATACTCACCAGGACTTTTGGGATATAGTCAAGAAGTAAGTTTTTTTGTATTTTTGACTCAGGGGTCAAATACAGATCTTACATATTTTTAAAAAAATTAATTTTGTTAATGAGGACTCAGGTTGTTGAACCTTTCAAAATTCATGCATCTGTCGTTATTTATGTTTCTTTTATATGACAAGATTATATAAGCTTATTTGCCACAAGGTAAGATACAGCTGAAGAAAATGTTCAGTCAGCACAGTCTGAGAAAGGTTTTATGAGAATGAATCCTGATAAACCAGCAGTGTGCGAATATAATCTCAAAATCAGAGAAGCCAAGACAAGAAAGATAAACTGGGTACAAGGTCACAGGGTAATCACACAATCTCTGTATTAGAAACCAATGTTTGCCTGCAAACTGCAATGCCTTTACAACTTATGCACTGATCGACACAAGAAGAAGGAACATATTACTAGGGGCTAGGGAATAACACTTAACTCGACAGTCATGTTATTCCCAAAATTGTGGTTTTAATCTACTTTCAAAAAACCACAAAGACTTCTATATTTGGACATGTGCCTCAGTATAACTGATTTACCTTGTGTCTAGGCTGAATGCAGAGTGCCTAGCCAAAATGAGGCAAAACTCCTGTTTCTAAAAAAAGTGTATAATTTTAAGATGAATTATAAATAATTTTTCTGTTAATTCATTGAATATTAATAGTAATTAAATATAATGCCCTAAAATATTCCAAGGACAAAGATAGATAAATAATGGTTGAAAGTTGAAACTAATAAACAATTATAGCCTAAAAACAATTAAGACAACTGGTAGCAGCAGTCTGGAACATCTGAGGTCACTGAAAAACAGTTGTCAACTGATCTGTGCAATCTGTACAATGAAAATATAATCAGATCTCTGCCAGGAATATCAGTTGCTGGACTTCATTTAAACAACTTGAGATATGCTGACGATACAGTTTCAATAGCAAAAAGTAAAAACAAATTGCAGGAAATGATTGATGCTAAAGTGACAGAAAGTGAAAAATAAAAAACTTAGCCTAAATAACAAAAAGACAGAAGTAATTGTCATCTAGAAGAAAACTGACCTCTAGAATATATTATCAAAGCATATGAGACAGTTTTAAAACAAGTCAATAAATTTAAAAACATTGGCACGCTAATAACAACCGGTGGAAAATGCAACCCTGAGCCCATATCAATAAGGAATCAGCAAATGGTACAGACAGACACCTTCACATAACTAGGATGCATAGTAACACCAACGGCGGAGCAAGCAAAGACATCAACAACAGAATGAACAAAGCAAGAACAGCCTTTTTTAGCCTAAACAACATCCGGAAGTCCTCTGAATACAGCACAAGCACAAAATTAAGATTATATCAGAGCTGTGTGCTTTCTGTGCTTCTCTATGGTGCGGAAAGCTGGAGAGTTACAGAGAAGGAAATGTCGAAACTGTCCTCTTTTCACACAACATGCCTAAGAAAAATTCACCGAATCTTTTGGCCGAATACCATCACCAACCAAGATCTGCTTACTCGGAGCAAGCAAGAGGACATGCACACCATCATAGCTGGCAGACGGAGATCCCAATGCCATCACAAGAACAGCTATGCTTTGGACCCCTGAAGGAAAATGAAATAGAGGCCGACCAAAAACAACTTGGCGGAGGACTGTGGAGGCTGAGATGCAAAGAATGAACCAGAGTTGGGGCACTGTACGAAGGATGTCCACAGACCGAGCAAAGTGGAATAAATTTGTTGTTGCCCTAGAAAGACGCCACTAGGCGTGATGGCCACTGACTGCTTTGACGATCGGCGGCTAAGGATCAAAGAAGAAGAAGAAGAAAACTGACTTCTCTAGAATATATTATCAAAGTAAATGAGACAGTTTTAAAACAAGTCAATAAATTTTAAAACATTGGCACGCTAATAACAACTGCTGGAGGATGCATGTCAGAGGTGAAGAACACAATAGCCTATGCAAAAGCAGCATTTTATAAAATGGAAATTATTTTGCGCAACAACTCTTTCACTGTGGAATTAATCAACTTTCTTCGATGTTATAGAGAACCATCATAAACATGAGAAACTTTCATATATCGGCAGTTGTTCATATTATTTGGAACTGAAAACAATATATATCCTAATTATAACCCATCAGAGGTTGAACAGGATATTTTTCTCCATTAATTTAAAAAAAAAATCATGAACATACAGAAGAGATTCATGGAAAATTAGTAAAGCTCTGTATGTCTGAGTGATGTAGTTTTACAGTAGAATGCTAAGAAGACCATGGATGACTAAACAGAGTAAAGAGGATGTCCTGAAGGAAGAATCAAGTGCCAACAGGTAATGGTGTAGTACTAACATTTGAAGAAACCGATCCACTTTTCTGGCATGTTATGGGAAGAAGAAAGCTGCAATATATTTTGACAACGGTAGAGACTGATAAAAAATGAGATATGGGATGATAAAGAGAGAAGATACAGGATGACAGTTTGACATGATGGCATGGAAAGAATTCAGCGACAGGAAGTTGCGAAGAGACGTGATTGCCAACACCACCAGGCATGGTACTTAAAGAAGAAGAAGAAGGAAGGAGAAGAAGACAGCTTGCCGTATAGTTTCGTCAGATAAAGGTACGTTCTTCCAAATATCTGTGTCTAATTTACTATGTGGTTATTAGTCATACTTACCATCGGATGCTATTTCTGAGGCTCAGTCTCTAGCGGTGCAGGTACCTGGAACAAAAACTGCTAGCGTCACGCTTCGATCTACCCAGCTTAAATGGGTACCAGACTCTGCTCTTGAGTTAGGGAAGGCATAAAAAGCTTGTTCTGTGAATAGAAAACAGAATAAAATATATTTGTCAGACGGTAGCTATTGCTTCTTGTTTTAACATTTGTTTCGTGTATATTCAGTGGATACCCGAGAAGATATTAATTTAAACATACGAAGTTTTTTTTAATTTTATTTCAAATTAATGAAGAAAAATATCCAGTTCAACTTCTGATGGGTTATAATTAGGATATATATTGTTTGCAATTCCAAATAATATGAAAAACTGCCGATATGAGAAAATGAAGTGACTTTTCAATCACCCTTTGGCAAAAAGCAAAGCGAGGGAAAGCGCAATGTATCGGATTTTCCCGTTTACTCACTGAAAGTTAGCCACGCCTTCTAGAAAAATCAATGATATATTTTCAGGAAACTGACTCTTTACAGGCGTGTCTAGAGTGTAAACATGCATGTCATGTGACATTCGAGACACTCCGTAAACTAAGTACTTCTGCTTCATCTTTGATCTTCAGCCACAGGCTGTCAAAGCAGTCAGTGACCATCACGTCTAGTGGCATCTTGTACAGCAGCAACAAACTGCATCCACTAAGTTCGATCGGCGGCCAGCTTTCGTGCAGTGCCCCAGCTGAGGTTCATTCATTGCATCTCGGCCTCCACAGTTATCCGTAAGTTGTTTTAGCAATGGCGTAACTACAATTTAAGGGGCACCTGGGCACAAATTAAGCAAGACTCTCCTAATATAATGGGACAGAAGTGATTGCGTCATTAATAGGTTGGACTGCCCTAGGTAAATTTCCGGTGTTATGTCTTGCGGGTCGCACTGATGACTCGTCATCGAAGCATCATTTTTTGGTGATGCCTAGATGGCAGGGAGGATAGTGTGATTCGCTTGCATAGCTATGCAGGGGTATCGCACGGAAGGTCCAGGGTTCGAGTCCCGGGTAAGCCACTCATGTCTGTTGTTTTTCTGTTGTCTAGTTTTCTACTTCTTTATTTCTCACGAGTGCTTGAAAACATACCTTTATGTTTGTCTAATATTTATTTAATATAATGGGTACAACTACCAAAATCAACATACACTTAACATATAAAACACTTATTTATTAGTTGCTATTAGTAAAAGCGTATTGAAAATTAATTTGTTCCTGAGGCACTGCACGAAGAGTTAAATAATTATTGATGTCGTTTTCTTGCATTGTTCCTTCTCATCTGCCAGAACGTACGCATCGCGGCATGGACAAGAGATAGAAGAACAGCTGTTCCGTAAGGCCTTCCCAACCTGAAAGATCTCCAATTTCAGGACAGAAGCTATGGCACTACTACAGGCTCTGAAAATCCTCACCAGACCAGAACAGCAGCCACCAGCTAAGATAGTAATCTTCACTGACTGTAGATCATTACTGGAATCAATACAGAACACCAGAAATGATAAAATGATGAATGAGATCAGATCTGAGCTTAACATCATCCAAAGGTCATCAACCATTGCCCTTCAGTGGTTGCCCTCCCATTGTGGACTCACAGGCAATGAGAGAACAGATGTTCTATCCAGAAGTGGCAGTAAAATGGAACAATTCAGCTACCCATTGCGCTATCGAGAAGCTAACACCATCATCCACAAGAAGTATACCAATTAGTGGAAGGAGGAAGGTGATATATACAACAGAGATGACCCAATCCACCATCTAAACGGACACCAACAGACCACCATTTTCCGCCTGAGAACTGGTCACTGCAGATTACTGAGCCATTTCTATCGCCTCAGGATATCTCATACAAATTAATTTTCATGTGGAACTTGAATCCAGACCCCCGATCACATTCTCCAAAACTGCCCGACCCATGATGACCCACTACGTCTGACCTGGCCAGGGGGTACTGAGCTCAAGCAGACGATATAGGGCTGCCGCGCTGACCTGGTAAAGACTGTGGACTTCCTCCTGGTAACAGGCCTGCAGATTTAGCATGACTACAAACTGAACGCAGAAGAAGAAGACTATACATAAAGTTCATTATCCGATAACTTGACTAATTCCTGTGGCCATGTACGACAGGTCTGACGGCAATAGCTGATTTTTTTTTTTTTTTTTTTTTTTTAAATTGTAGCCTCTTCCGATACCCCTGGGAACTGCACAGCTCATACATTACATGAACTGTGATGAGCTTCAGAACTTTCGTGATCGTGAATTTTGTAACCTAGGCTCCCCCAGAATCTTTATATCATCTACCCAAGCTGGTTGAATAATGTGGGTTTGTTCAGCAACATACCAGCAAGGTTTGCCGCATAGTCAAGTATTTTTCAATAGCACAACCAGCTCAGTGAAATCTTCACGCCAGCATTATTTCTTGTTTCATAAAACCTGGTTCTTTTATCGTCTGCCATTAAAACATCCTTAAAGTGACCTTTGTCTTTCGGCTTCTTGTGTTCTGGATAGGTGATAAGGGTGGATTTAACCAAAATGATAATGGTGCGCCAAAAAATGCCAGGTTAAGCCAACGACTGTCTGGCCATTCAAAATGGATTTAGATTGACGACCACTTGCCACCCCTATCGACACCTGGTATTAAAGTGCAAGATGTAGGTGTCTTCTCTGATTTAGGATGTTGCTGTGTGTGTTGCAGTAGAACAGTTCACAGGGTACACCACAGGCAACATGACGTGTAGAGTCATAGAAATGGTAACTTCGCTTTAGTTTTATACCATTTATTGCACGCCACAAAACAGTCATGATATTTATGTCATCACCAGCATAGTATAACGAATGCAGCATTCAAAATCATATTAACTGATAGTCATGTAGAATCCAATACTCAATAGTTGTATTGTAAACAGATAGCTTCTGTATATTCGTGGTCATAAAGTTCTGGTTCATACATATAACTTCTGCAACAGTGTCAGCTGCAGATCATCAATATTCATAGACAATAATAAATATTCCCTTCCTGATGCTAGCAGATCAGATGTATACAATAAGTCCGTTTACTGTCTGCACGTGAATAGCATACATGGATTACAGGTCAGCTCGACCTTTATAACCTTCCTAAGTCTAACCATCTGACTTGGACGTGATCTCTGATATAACGAATCCTGGAACACAGACAATAGTCTTGTTGGTCTAGAGCGACCCATATATATATATAACTAGTTCAGGTATAAAGATACCGGTGACTTAATCCTAGTCAAAGTACCTCTCCATTTTGAATCACACAGGCGAGCAAAGAGCGACAAAATGACGAACTTCTAGATGATAGCATAAAGTTCGATACAAGAGGAATTACCTTATTTCGGAAAATCAACCACGAACATATGCCTCCAGGCAGGCTTGAATAATACTGGGAAATAGTCTAGTTAGCTAACTAACTCACAAAGACAATGTATTTCCCTCAGAAAATCACAAGACGCAGGTTGCGTCTGCTCGCTACTCAGACCATTTCTTAACTCCCCGAGCTGGGCGGAACAACAAACGAACTACCAGTTTTGCACATGCGCAGAACTCCAATATCTGAGTCGCCGTTCACATTAGACGATTCTAAAGAACATTCGAGATAAAAGTCTTATACAGTCGCGCCTTTTATGGTCATGAACAGAAAACGTTAAGACAGGTTTCAGGCATCTACAACAGTTGACTGATACTACCAAATAAGGAGATATGGACACGCTTCGTTCAAGACATTATAGACCGAACGTGTCTCGATACAAGAGGAGGTAAACTCATAAAAAATAGCAGTATCAATATCTCGGGTTCTGTCTCTTTGACTATAAAATATATATAATATGCATTTCAGTCTCTCATCATGTATACTGTATCCTTTCATCCTCACATTTACTTTAAGCATTATTAAGGCATTTATCATTATAAAAGTAATATAACATCAAACATTTGCAATAATCATCATAATTAAAGTATGTTTTTAAAATAAATAAAGATAGATAGATAGATAGATAGATAGATAGATAGATAGACAGACAGACAGACAGACAGACAGACAGACAGACAGACAGACAGACAGACAGACAGACAGACAGACAGATAGATAGATAGATAGATAGATAGATAGATAGATAGATAGATAGATAGATAGATAGATAGATAGATAACGAACGAACGAACGAACAAACTATATTTTCAAAGGATTAAGAATTGGGCACGCAGGCCTGTCTTACATTCTGCCCTTCTTCTCTCTGTCATCTTACATACCGTATCCTTTCAATAGCACATGTATTTTTAGCATTATTTAAGCGTACAAAATTATCGAGGTAAAATAATAACATACATTTGTAACATCCAGACATAATCAAATTTAAGGGGGGGAAAAATTATTAATTAAAATAGATTAACAAAAATTAATACCTTAAAAAAACAAAAAAACAAAAAAAACTAACAAACACAATCAAAACAATTCATACAGTAAATAAGACATAATTAGAAACGTAATCAGATAATGGTGGCATATAATAAGAACTCGTGACAATTTGGAAATCTGCTGAAATAGCTGGGACTTCATGTGTTGTCAGCGCATGCGAAAAATGTTCCCACAGGTGAGCAACTTTGAGTCCCAAGCAGATACTGCCACAGGGAGTGAATTGTTGACGCCTCCACTACACGAGATCCAGTTTTATGACCTATGCTCCTTAGGGAGGTAAAGGGTATTGACTGAAAGATGAGAATCATGCATATAAGCTACTTTAAGATGGCGGGAGCTCTGAGGATACAAAGATAGAATAGAACGACCGATCCCTCAGACATGTCGTTTAGAGGCAAGTAATGTGAGGCTGTACCTGGAGATGGCAACCTCATCTTGTAAAACAAGCTGCTACATAAACCAATGTTGTAGAAGCATGTGTTTTAATCAAGGTTTATTGCGAGAGGGTCAGTAGCTTTACGCTTCTTAAGCAGCGATAAAGGACAGGAACTACAGATCGAAAGCCAAGTTTGTTGTACTCAATTTAGATAAGTGTTATATATACGTATATCACCTACATAGAACTTTCCAGGAAGTATATTACCTGAATTCACGACGTTACCGAATGAACGCACAGTAGTTAAGAGAGTGCAAAGTTGTACGGAATATTGAACAAAAATGGTGGATGAGGTCTAAGAACATTACATAAGAACAACGGGTTTTCCCGCAAACATATCATCTACAATTCTTGGCAGACGAACTTTGTTGTCATCGCACACCAATTCCGTTAGTTCATGTCATTGCCCTTACGCTCCTTGCGGAGCATGAGACATTTAACGAATTCACGCGACTCTTCTTGACCTGTGCCATCCGTTCTACGCTTTCCCTAGTGTTGCTGTCATTTTTGACGGAGTCATCTGTCAAGTTATTTGCTTATGTTTTTATCATAAGAATAATTGTGTCTTTACCTGCGATGTCAGGTTGATTAGGGGTTGTCTTCCCTTGTTTATTCATTCATTGTGTTTGACCTTTAGGGTCAAAGGTAGACAGTTCTGGCGTATGCACATAGGCAGGGTTTTTTAAGCGGGAGTTGAGTTAGACTTCCGGCAAGCCGTGAAGTGTCCTGGTTTCTGAAGGGACCAAGGGTCCATTGTGTTTTTCGGGGAGAATCTTCGAAGTGACTGCGATGGCAGTTTTCCCCAGTGAATCTCTGTGCGTTGGAATGACAGCAGAGTTCCTTGTTAGGTTCTGTGGACTCGGTTACAGGTAATACCGACTTTTTCCATTATTACGCTTTCGGTGGCAGAACATGTTAGAAGATTACCTAGTCTGTGAACTGCAACTCACCGGTCCTCCATTACAGAACATATATGTTGTGCTCAAGGTAGCCATCCAAGACTATTAGTCTTCATACCATCCAGAAGGTGATTAAGGTATCTGACGCGTTTAGTTGCCTGCAGTGTTCAAGCATCCTTGACTACTGCATGTGAGTGTAGGGGTTGCAGTGTCTACATACATACGAGCCTAAACACATTCGCGCCTTCATTCGCACCCACACTCAGTTCATCATACGCCAGCACTACACATCTAACAACATGTATACTGTCTTGGGCCAGTGATCACCTCAACAAGAGAAAAAGTACAGTTACATTTCTGGTGGACCAGTTACGTGGGCTCTTCTGATACATTTATGATGTCGCCAGTGTGGCCCAGAAATTTACATTTCAGTTAGGCCAGCTGATGGGGCTATATAGATCATTGTACACAGCCGCCAGCCTTAAACAGACACCCCACCAGGCTACTTACACTTCTGGATGATGGGGCTATTTTCGTGAGAAGGACAAGTACACCTTACATTTGTGGGTTTAAGCTGGACAGAGCGAGAAATTAACATTTCCGTGGACTTATGCTACATTTATTATGCCTCCAGTGTTGTCCAGAAATTTACATTTCTACATGTGCTACATGGCATGAGGAACAAAGTGGACAACTGAGAATAACACACATACTCTATGCTTTCAAGTTTTGTCTACACAGGACAGAAATAGTTCATCAACTGTTTACCCAGATAAACAGTGCGAGCATTTATGTTATAATGCTACATAAACCACAACAGGACAGGTACTGAAGTTAACATCTAGGCATTTGCTACGTGGACCACAACTGCAAGTCGAGTCCCTTTTTGTAAACGGTACCGCTGGTCGTTTACACGTTTCAGTCAACAACAGACTTTTCTACGCCCGAGCATTCAAGTTACATTGTTCGAGGTCAAGTGTTTGTAAACAGTACGTGGAAATTGTAAACATTCAATGTGCAAGATACGAGAAGGCCATAGTGACTTTTGTTCGTGAATACCACTTTATGCTACAGTGGATTTGACATTCAGTGCGCGCTTGACATTTTGTTTCTGTGTTCGCAAGGAGCAAGTTAGTTACTGTAATATCATGTGTGACTAAGCTTTATTTTGCAACACATTGAATTGATTGCTATTTATGTTAATTGTACTATTGTTGTGTATTTTTCTTGTGTTCTTTTGCGGGCTGGTTGGGTAAAGGTCACTCCTTTAGATAAATGCCACGTAATAGAGGTTATCTATTGAGAGCGTGTCGTTAGGGATTGCAATTTTCTTAATTGAAATTTGCTAGCGACTTTTGTTGCTATTTTTTTTTAGCTGTGACGATATGAGTTAGTGTTTGTTTTCGTTATTTTTTTTCGTTCTTTGATTTTCGATTAGTTTTGTTTGTATCTGTTCTTCTCCCATTTCTTCCGTTTATTTCTTTACAACTTTTTGTTTATAACAGTGTTGCTATTTGTCTTGTTTACTTTTCGCGGTTATCATTACACATTTGTGTAACATTTTTTTTTTACTTTTTGCTGTATTGTTTATTTGACTTCCGCGAACGTTTTCGGTCATTGTTCTGTATTTTTGTCTTTGTATTTATGATTGTTCTACATTATTGTCATACACAGTCTACATACATACACTTGGTCATGTATTATTATTATTGATAAGGTACACTCTTCATATAGAGATTGTTAATAAAATATTATTATATAACATATTTATACAAGTTCTTTGATAAAAGACTTGTTATCCACAAAGATTGAGACAAGGTGAAATACATATTCAAGTTCTTTATAAAAAAGACTTGTGCCCATAGTGAGTGGGATATAAAGGAATTATTTTCCACAGGTACTCAAGTGATTTTTTTGTTACATTGTAAACAAGAGGAACATACAAGGTCTTTGTCTAAGACTAAGAGAGTGAAATAAAGTGAAGTGAGTATACAAGTCTAGCATTTCAGACTTGTCTCCCATTGAAGTGGAATAAGGTAATTGTTGAATTTTTCAGGTTACTGATCTCATTAGACAGAATGTCTACATTGGATTTCTTCATCCAGCAAGGGTTAACCCTTGGTAAGTCTGGTAAAGAATTGGAAGAATATTCATCTGCTCTATTCGCCATTGCATTAAAGTCAGAAGAAAAGAAACAAAAAGAGGAAATTAAATTGAAAGCAAAAGCTGAACAAAGGAGAGCAGAAGCTGAACTAAAGAAGCTAGATGCTGAGAATAGAAGATTAGAACTTGAAGAGAAAAGGTATCAAAGAGAAGCTGCTGCTGAGGAGAGAAAAGCTCAAGCTGATGCTGAGGAGAGAAAAGCTCAAGCTGCTGCTGAGGAGAGAAAAGCTCAAGCTGCTGCTGAGGAGAGAAAAGCTCAAGCTGCTGCTGAGGAGAGAAAAGCTCAAGCTGCTGCTGATGAAAGAAAATTCCAGATGGAAATGGAAGACAAAAAACTTCAAGCTGCTGCAGAGGAAAAAAAACTTCAAGCTGCTGCTGAGGCTGAAATTAGAAAAAATGGAACATGAGGAAAGAAAACAGAAGATGGAACTTGATGAAAGACTGGCAACTTTGGAGTTAGAGAACTTGAAATTGGCGAGTACGGGTGCTCAGCAAACAACTTCGAGTACGACAAAGGAGTTTGTTAATAGGATTAAATTGCCTCATTTCAATCCTTTAAAGGATGACGTAGCAGATTATCTAGATAGATTCCAATTTTTATGCGATACGCATAACATAAAAAAGGAAAAATATGTTGAACAACTGATGGAATTTTTTACAGGTGACACAGTGACTACTCTTATGACAATAGACGAACATGACAGGACTAATTATGATGTTGTCAGAGCAGCATTGCTAAAAAAATACCAACTAAAAGAAGAAGACTATCGTCTTCGTTTTAGGACAATGTTGCCAGAAAATGGAGTAGATTTCTCTGATTTTGTTACAAAAATACGTCGTACATTTACACGATGGGTTGAGTTGTCTCAGACTGAGAAAACATATGAAGGTCTAATGGACTTATTATTGCGAGATAAGGTTTTGTCATCTGTTAATGATTCTTTTCTTGCATTCCTCATGAGCGTAAGCCTAAAAACTTAAAAGATATGGAGGAATACTGTTGTCAGTATGCCACCGCGCATCCCCATGCTACAGTTAGCAATTCTAAAGTGAAAGAAGGGTTGCCAGCTGCTTCGGCAACACCATATGGCCCTAATTTCAAAAAAAAATTTCAGGGTGCTCAACAAAACTGGAATAGGGGAAGTAATCAGAATTACACTCAGAAGCGGAGTAATCCAACACATGATGGTTCTTCGTCTATGAATTGGAGACAAGATGGTAGTTCTCGTAATTTTAGTGGTAATAATTTGAGACACTTTCGCAAAAGCTATCCAAATAATAACTATTCGAACTTTCGAGGTAATCATTCTCGACGTCAAGATTATGACGATGGTGAATTTAGAAACCGGGATTCAAACCGGAATGATGATTACAATAGGCAATATGATAAAAATTACAGGGGAAATGATAGTCGAAATAATTACAGGGGAAATGATAATCGAGGCAGACCTAGATTTAACAAAAAAAGACCTTTCCAACAGGCAAACTCTGCACAACAAGAGTTTGATGGAGCCTGTAATACAGTAAATGATAGTGGTAACTCTAGGGCTATCACTGGTTGTGCTTTCGATTTTGGGAGAGCAACTGAATGCCCCCAATGCTTAACATTGTTCGACTCATCGACTATATCTACTCTAAGTTGTGGTCACCCTCTTCCTGCTCTAAATGCTACAGTTGCGCATGATGGGAGAGGATCTCTCATCTTACATAAAGGTCTAATAAATGATAGGCTAGTCTCAGTACTTTTCGATTCGGGATGTACTACCGTCGGGGTTAGGGAGTCTCTGATAGATCCTTGCTGTGCCACTGGAAAAACAATCAAATGTGTTACATTTGGTGGTACTATGGAAAGTTATCCTACTGCTATTATTAGGATTGACACTCCCTTCTTCACAGGAGATGTCCATGCATGTCTTCTTCCTAATCCTATTGCGGATCTTATAATCGGTCGTATTCATGGGGTTAAGGAAGGCACCCCGCAACAAATTTCTAGTTGGGAGGAAAAAAACATTCAAACGGTCAATGCAGTGGTGACAAGAGCTCAAGCTCTTAATCCCCCAACTTCATCGGATAATAGTAATGAAGTTGATAGCCAAGACGAGCACTTGGTGATTTCCCATGACTCGTTTGTTAAACGTCAAGAAGAGGATCCTTCTTTGAATAAATTCTTCCTTCTTGCAAAGAAAGGGGATCCCAATCAAAATACTAATCACAAATCGTATATTACTATGAAGAATGGTATATTGGTACGGATGGTACAACACTCGGACAAGTCTATGCACTCGCAAATTCTTGTGCCTAAGTGTATGAGAGCCTTAATTCTTCAGCATGCACACGATTCTCAGTGTGCTGGACACATGGGGTTTTCCAGAACTAAAACTAGAGTCCTTGCGTCCTTCTTTTGGCCATTCGTGAATAAAGACATCCGAATTTATTGCCGATCTTGCAAAATTTGTCAAGAGGTCAAGTCTAGAGGTCCGAGACATGCTGCTCCTATTCAGGCTGCAGATATTCCGATTCGGCCGTTTCAGAAAATGGCTATAGACATCATTGGTCCGTTCAAGATTAAGTCAGCCAGAGGACACCAATTTATCCTCACTTGCGTGGACATGTGCACGCGTTGGCCAGAGGCTATTCCTCTGAAGAGCATATCAACTGTCGATATCGCTGATGCTCTTTGGCTCATATTTTCTCGTCTGGGATTCCCCGGAGAAATACTGTCGGACCACGGCACTCAGTTAATTTCGGACGTTATGTCTCAGGTAATGGCTACGCTAGACATTAAAAGGTCTCTCAGTAGTATTTATCATCCAATGTCCAATGGATTGGTAGAACGTCTTAACAGGACACTAAAGAACTTACTTGGCAAGATAACGGAGGATCATCCTGAAGATTGGGACAGGGTTTTACCTGCAGTCCTCTTTGCCTATAGAGAAGTTCCCAACGAGCATACAGGGTTTTCTCCTTTCGAACTTGTCTTTGGTGCGCAACCGCGCGGTCCGATGTCCTTGTTACACGATTTGATAACTTCTGATAATATTGACGATGATACACAATCGTCATATGAATATGTAATTTCTCTTAGAGAAAAGATTATCGAATCGTGCAGGTTAGCAACTTCATCTTCCGAATTTGCGAAAGAAAAAGCTAGGCGATTTTCTAACAAGAAAAGACGCCTACGTCAACTTTGTCCTGGAGACAAAGCATATGTCTTACTTCCCTCAAGAGAGAATAGACTTCTCATTTCATGGAAAGGTCCATACACTATAGTCTCCAAAATTTCCGATGTCGACTATATCGTCGATGTGGATGGAAAGCATAAAACCTTCCATATAAATATGCTAACAGAGTTTATTGAACGTCCAGATTATTTGCAGCCTATTTTCCAGGCGACGGACGACTCTCCAGTCCAACATGGTCACATCTCATCCCTGTCCGTTATACAGGATGAGGAAACTATTTTTTCTGACGTTAACTTACCTCTTCCTGCGATTCCACTGAATTCAACGGAATCGTGGAGGGACGTTACAATCTCTTCGAACTTGTCTTTTGAGGAGCAACGTCAAGTATCCTCTATGCTACAATCATATCAGGATGTCCTTACCGACATTCCTGGACACACAGATGTCATAGAACATGACATCATACTTACTGATCGTAATCCGATCAGAGTAAGACCATACCCAATACCTATTCATTTTCAAGCACAAGTCGAGAAAGAATTGGATGAAATGATTCAACTGCAAATAATTGAACCATCCACTTCAGCTTATTCTTCGTCGATAGTTATTGTTCGAAAGAAAGACAATAACATACGTCTTTGCGTTGACTATCGCAAATTAAATCAAGTTACGAAGTTCGATGCTGAACCTATGCCATTATTAGATGATCTACTTATTAGACTTTCTAAAGCTAAATTCTTTACTAAACTAGACTTGTCGAAAGGTTATTGGCAAGTCCCACTGACGGAACACGCCAAACCTCTCACTGCTTTTTCGACACCTAGGGGTCTGTTTCAATGGAATTTTATGCCTTTCGGGCTTATGAACGCCCCAGCGACTTTCGTGCGCATGATGCGACGAATTCTATCAGATCGTGCAGATGTCATCGCATATTTAGACGACATCTGTCTTTTCAGCGATACTTGGGAAGAACACTATTTGGGTCTAAAGGAATTGCTATCTACTCTACGTGAGCATAGTTTGACTGCAAAACCCTCTAAAGCTTTTGTTGGGTTTAGTGAAATTTCCTTCCTAGGTCATCGAGTTGGTCATGGTCTGTTGAAGACAGAGGACCAAAACATTTCGAAGATATTAAATATCTCGGTTCCGAAGACAAAAAAGCAAGTGCGTAGTCTCTTGGGATTGATACAATTCTATGGAAGATTCATTGAGAATCTGTCCTCCATTATGGCACCACTTTCATCGTTATTGAAAAAAGGTTCTCCTAATATGGTGCGTTGGTCCCAGGAATGCCAATCTTCATTGGATCAGGTTAAGAATTTGTTCTCATCTCATCCTATCTTAAGACTACCAACGATTGATAAGACTTTTGTTCTTCGTAGTGATGCCTCTTCCACTGGGATTGGAGCGGCACTAATGCAGGAATATTCAGGAACTCTGCATCCTGTAATGTATATTTCTAGGAAGCTAAATGCGGCAGAAAGGAATTACTCAGTTTTAGACCGTGAATTGTTGGCTATGGTTTGGTCCATTCTTAAGCTACAAAGGTTCCTTCTGGGCGCGCATTTCTTTATGGAAACCGACCAAAAAGCTCTTACGGCTATGCAAAGTAAGGATTTGAAGAGCTCGAGATCTACTCGTTATGCTATTGCTCTTCAGCCTTTCCATTTCACGGTGCGAGCCATCCGTGGTTCGGATAATGTGATGGCGGACATATTGTCCAGATGCCCACATGATTCCATTTAAATCTTGTGTCCTAGATCTCCTGATACACTTTCAGACTTTTGTCTGTCCTTAATATCCTAATATGTTGTAATACAAATGTATTTGGATGATGTTTAGATAATTTAACAAATTTCATTTTGTCCATCCATCAGTGATATGTTGCTAATATAGCATTGTAATTCATGACATTTGTATATTGCTATAATTATAGTATTTAGTAATGTTTGATATATGATTGGTATTGCCAGCAACTTAGGTTTCTTTAATGGTACCCCCCTTAGTTTGTTTGGCTTAAAGGAAATATTTTCTCCTACGTTGGGAGATGATTTGTATCCTCTTCAGACGCTTTGTTTATGCGTCTATTGTACCTGATATTAGGTTCATTTTTTCATGAGCACATAAGTGATACTTGTGCAATCTTGCTCATGGACATATTAAAAAAAAAAAAAATTTCATTTTTTTTTTACAGGGGGGTTGTAGTAATATGTTGCTGTCATTTTTGACGGAGTCATCTGTCAAGTTATTTGCTTATGTTTTTATCATAAGAATAATTGTGTCTTTACCTGCGATGTCAGGTTGATTAGGGGTTGTCTTCCCTTGTTTATTCATTCATTGTGTTTGACCTTTAGGGTCAAAGGTAGACAGTTCTGGCGTATGCCCATAGGCAGGGTTTTTTAAGCGGGAGTTGAGTTAGACTTCCGGCAAGCCGTGAAGTGTCCTGGTTTCTGAAGGGACCAAGGGTCCATTGTGTTTTTCGGGGAGAATCTTCGAAGTGACTGCGATGGCAGTTTTCCCCAGTGAATCTCTGTGCGTTGGAATGACAGCAGAGTTCCTTGTTAGGTTCTGTGGACTCGGTTACAGGTAATACCGACTTTTTCCATTATTACGCTTTCGGTGGCAGAACATGTTAGAAGATTACCTAGTCTGTGAACTGCAACTCACCGGTCCTCCATTACAGAACATATATGTTGTGCTCAAGGTAGCCATCCAAGACTATTAGTCTTCATACCATCCAGAAATCCAGTGACGAAGATATATTGTGGGAGCCGCAGATTGGCGGCATATTTATGTCCACATAAGCATTATTGCAGGGTTGATGGTAACCTGCTTATCAGCAGTACACAGCCGACGTCAGAACGAGGCCTGTGTTTTCGGCTATTACACTACAGCCTGATAATGTGCAATTGGCGGGGAATGCCAAGTTGTACCTATGTGTCAAGGTGATTAAGGTATCTGACGCGTTTAGTCAGAGAGATCAGGCGGCATTTTGAACTGTCATTGAATAACATTATTATTGACCATGCACGAATATTGGAATGTTTACCAGCCCTTTTGGACGCCTGATGTATTATTATCGATTTCCGGTCAGCATGACCTTGTTTACAATGACTGTTCCTGTTGATGCTACTATGTGTGTTATCGTCAATAAATGTTTTGAAACGTGCCTGCAGTGTTCAAGCATCCTTGACTACTGCATGTGAGTGTAGGGGTTGCAGTGTCTACATACATACGAGCCTAAACACATTCGCGCCTTCATTCCCACCCACACTCAGTTCATCATACGCCAGCACTACACATCTAACAACATGTATACTGTCTTGGGCCAGTGATCACCTCAACAAGAGAAAAAGTACAGTTACACCTAGTCTTCATTGTTCCTTTCATGTCTGTATTTAGTTCCTTTCTCCGTGCGTTGTTTTAATCGGCCTTATAAAGCTATCAATGTGTGCTCCAGCCAATGTGTGCTCCAGCCAACTTACTTATTATTTGTTTAACCATCTTAAGTGCGCTGTTGCCGTGAAGAGCCGTGGGAATCAAAAAGGTTCGTTCTTGTGACCAATGTGCCGCACTGTCTGATGTGAGCGCAGGTTGTTGTAGGATTTCTGTAATATTGTCTATCCATCTGCTTCTTAGTTTTTTTTCCAGTGCCCCAAAACCATATCTTCTGCTGTTGTAGGCGAATAATGGAAATTGACTCGTGTCCATTTTCAAGATTTTTAAAAATCCACGGCAGTTGGAAATCGTAAAGAGTAGACCATAAAGCCGCTGCCCTGGCAAAATGCAATAATTAGAAACCTACCTACCACAGAAATATTTATAGAATGTGTGATTCCCATACACATATTGGGATTCTTGCCGGTGCTACGGAGTTCGTGCACTGTGCTGAGATCCTCCTTGTGAGATCTAAGGGAGGAGATCAGAGCACTCATGGAGTTGTCCGTATGCATTAAAGATAGTCTTTAAAACCAAACCAAACCATTTTCAAGAAATGGCCAAGCCACTTTATTTATTGATCCCAACAGCACAGAGTTGGTAAGAATATACTATTTATCAACTCTCCTTTTGTTTCCGTACTGATATTCAGATGAATTAGATATGGCGACAGTTGTTAAGTCACTGCACTGGCCTTTTTTTTTGTCATTTTGTTTCAATTTCTATGTCATGTCTTGCATTTTATCAACATGTTTCAGAGCCACACAATATCACTGCCGTGTCATTTGAGTTGAAAATTCGTATTTTTGTGTTAGACTTGATTTCTTGTGATTTTCGTATATTTTCTAATGTAATGAAAGCTACTCTTACTTACTTAGTCGTTCCCCTTCTACCGTGAGGTGTAGAGGTTTGGGAGAGAGAGCGCCATACTATCTTATCGGCTGTCTTCCTCCTGGCCTGGTTCCATTCTAGTCCTCGGTCCTTCAAAGATTGTCTAATGTTGTCCTCCCAGCGGACTCTGAGTCGTCCTGGGGGTCTGGATCCCTGGCTCTTTATTTCCCATGCTTGTCGTGGTAGCCGACCCTCTCCCATTCTGCAGACATGGCCAAATCATCTTAGTTGGGACTGTTCTACTTGGGTCTGCAGGGGGTGGGATTTTAGGCCTTGACGTATCGTCTGGTTGCGGACCATGTCTCTTCTTGTTACTTCAACCACCTTCCTCAGATACCTCATTTCTGAGTTTTGGATCTGACTTTTGTGGATTGTAGTCATTGCCCATGACTTACTTACTTACTTACTTAGTCGTTCCCCTTCTACCGTGAGGTGTAGAGGTTTGGAAGAGAGAGCGCCAGACCATTCTATCAGCTGTCTTCTTCCTGGCCTGGTTCCATTCTAGTCCTCGGTCCTTCAAAGATTGTCTAATGTTGTCCTCCCAGCGGACTCTGGGTCGTCCTGGAGGTCTGGATCCCTGGCTCTTTGTTTCCCATGCTTGTCGTGGTAGCCGATCTTCTCCATTCTGCAGACATGGCCAAACCATCTTAGTTGGGACTTTTCTATTTGGGTCTGCAGCGGATGGGATTTTAGGCCTTGACGGATCGTCTGGTTGCGGACCATGTCTCTTCTTGTTACTTCAACCACTTTCCTCAGATACCTCATTTCTGAGGTTTGGATCTGGCTTTTGTGGGTTGTAGTCATTGCCCACGACTCGCATCCATATGTCAAGACTGGGACATAGGTGGAGCGGTATACAGCCATTTTCGTTTTCTTACCAATATATCTCTTGCTGAGGAATCCTCGATTTATGGCCTGAAAAAGTCTCCCAGCTGCTGCTTTTCGAGTGGCCAACTCTTCTTTGATGCCTGCCTTTCGGTCTATAATAGCTCCGAGGTATTTAAAGTGGTCGACATGCTACAGGACCTGTTCTGCCAGCTTAATCTGATGTCTTCTTTCTTCTCGTGATATCACCATGGATTTTGTTTTAGAGCTGCTTATGACCATCCCTCTCTTCTCCAGCTCTTCCTTCCAGACGTGCAGGTTGGATTGGAGGTGTGCCTCTGATTTAGCAATCAGGGCAACATCATCAGCAAATGCCAGCTCTGAAATACAGGCCTGTCTCATCTTCCAGTACCTCACTGAATACTTTCTTGTTCTCTCCTTACATGCCTTGATGACATCGTCCATGAGGAGTCTCTAACAGGCGATCATTAAAAAATAAATAGGGTAGACTTATTAGTCCTCCTCCTCCCCTGCTTCCCCCCCCCCACATCTGTTGTAAAATAAGCTGAAATGACGATGGCAGCTCTACCAATATTGTTTGAGGCATTGTCATTTATTACGTCACTAGTGTAAAAACCCGGTATAAGACGGGAATTAAATTCAAAAACACCAATACCTAACGGCAATCTTACTTATTCAAAAGTATTTTTTTTTAAACCAAAATATTTGTTTTACATCTGATGTTAAAAGTCTGAACATGACAGAAGAGCATCTTGATTTTCTGTTGTTTTAATCTGGTACAACTTAAATCATGGATCTCCGCATCGTGTAGTAAAATTTTATTAATAATGTAGTTTTACACTTTGATATTAATATCTTTTTAAGTGCTTTTTTAAATGAAAAAAAATACACCGATATAAGGGAACCAAATAATCTTGTACAAAGTATGAAAGAGAGATGTTAGTGGCACCGTCATTTTCCCATTGTTCTTTTTGTGACGATATGGTTGTGCGATCTCACGTCCACTCCGGCAGGATCACTTTTTCTTCATATTTCTCTTCCTCTCACTCATCGCTTTTATTTGGCATATTTTTATGGCCTTCCATTCATTATTTACTCTCTACGTTGGATCAGTAGAGTTAAGTCTGTAACACTTCACTCCTCGACTGTTTGTGTTACGCCAGGTATATTGACACGGGCAGTGATAATATTTTATCACGTATTATCAGGTTGACCATCTTTGCATAGCGACTGTGCCTGTTTATTCAAGCTTGTATTGTGCACGGTCTATGAATAGAACCCCAGATTGTGTGGCTAATCTGGCGGAGATCCGTCTAGCGAAACCCAGGTGGTAATGCGTAATTTGTTTCCACTTAGACCATCCCTGTGTATAATTATCGCAGATAATATGTCTGGAAACTCAAGATTTGTTGTCGTTACGCCAGGAACACATGGTCACACTATGGTGAGAGGCAGGCAGATGCAGTCTTACGCAACAATATGACATCACTGAAGAGGCCATGGTGGATATTAAATTTAATATTTTGAAACACGCGAGGGGATATTTTAAAATGAAACACCCAACCCAGTACTAGAGAGATTTGATTGGTTCATTTTGAGGAGCTGAAATATACAATTAATTTTATTGGCACACTAGTCGGAAGTGCAAACTGTGGTTTGCACTAAGAACTGAGAATATAGTGTGATGAAAACACAGACACAGATCACACACTGAGACTGCAGCGCAACATTCATATCAGCGACTCCTAAACGCCAGAAATAAAAAGGAGACATTGGACTTAGAAATTCCACAACTATAAGTAACAGATCGAATATTGGGCAACTTTGGAATTTACAAGTAAACCCGCATTTTTAATACAAGACTTGGAAAACTTAAAGCGTCCGGGACTTTAATTAACAAGACTGGAATCCTAGGAATTTGATCACAAGTCATAGAGGAATTTTACCAAAGTTTTCACAGGCCTTCGCAGAACACCTGCCGTCAGAGGAATTAACTCTAATTTCCAAAGTGATTTCGAAGCTTCTAATACAGAGCTGTGTCCAGTCTAAATCTGTGCAAGGAGATTGTGTATTCCCAAAATTTTGGGGTAAGTGTAAACAATTTATTTACTAATGTAAATTCTACAGGTTTCTTGCTAAGTGGTTATAAACAAGTCTGGCAACCTCAACATATGAAAATAGTATTTGCATGAACCACTACTGCAAGAGCTGGTGATTGTTTCTAACTAGTCATGCGGGAAACCCGACAGCAGAGCGACCCCAGACTCCGACGGGAGTAGTGATGAGTAATGAGTGATGATCACCTCACATGTGCCTAAGGTGTAACATATTATCTTGTGCGATTTATGTACCTTTTTTAATTGTAATTCAGGAAAATCATTATTCATGCACTCCAGACGCAATTTCCTAGTTAACACCCAGAAGCATATTGGTGAATTTTCATCATATTCCCTGAGTTACACTTTGTGCTCGTGAATTTAATTCTTCTGAGAGGTTAACATTGGTGGGTGGAGGGCATGACAATGGGCCTGTTAGTCTACGGTGAACAAATGTACTTAGCAGGCATTTGTTTCTCTCTATTTGTCTAAAGTTCGTAGTTACAAGCCATCAGACGATTTGTGGTACTAACGCCGCTAGTGTGAGAAAAAAGCATCCACCCTAACCGCCTACAGTGGAAGAGAGTGTGGAGGCTTTTGTCATCCCATAATTGATGAACCACAGCTGCAGGACTCCCTTATAAAAGTTAAGTGCATGTAAAAAGGCACCAGCAAAAAGGACTTTTGATTTATCCTCACCCTAAATCTAAGAGAAAATTTGATTCCAATATAAAATCACCAGCATTTTATTTATTTTAAACTGTTAATACTAACTGATTATTAAATTTGTTACCTGTTGTTTTAAAACTAAACAATCATAGTCGATTCAGTTTTTTGTATGTATGAAAGCAAACGTATGAGCCAGAATATTATATAGGAGTATATATATATATATATATATATATATATATATATATATATATATATATTATATTATATATTATATATATATATATATATATATACCTAGACATATATTTACGTCTAAACAGAGCTATTACTTATAAGAGGAATTTCGTTGGATTACAACAACTGGAGGCTCGAATGGGCTAAACCATTGCTTAAATCCTTCACAAAAGGCGACGGACCAGATATAATGCGTTAACAATTGTTTAGCCCAATGCAGCATTGTTCGTGACTTCTGGAAATGTCTTGTGAATTCTACCTTAAGGTAGAAGTGTTATTAATCTTCTATCTACAACTCTGCCAAGAGTAATCTTGCGCGCAGGTAGATACACTGGAAGCCAATATTAGATACTCTTGAGTTTTGGTCACTGTTGGACCACCACTACTGCAAAGCAGGGGAGGCAATCCGTGACACTTTGGTAAGTGTTACTTTTTTCGGGAGTATATAAGGGAAACAATACAATTAATGTCTAACTTTCAACCAAAGTTGCATCCCTCAGCGTTAGTGACAGAAAAAGCTGGGAATTTATATATATATATATATATATATATATATAATATATATATATATATATATATATATATATATATAATATATATATATATATATATATATATATATATATATATATATATATATATATATGTATATATTGATTTTTAAATCTCAATAGAATATTAGCCAATCAGCGTGCAGCTGGCCGGGGGCATTTTCCCAAACGTGGCGCTGGAATAGTGTATGTCTCTCCAAGCGTTTGATAATGAAATTGTATACATAATTGATGGGTCAGTTTAAATGTGACCCTTGTTCTGGAACCCCCATGATAACATAAATATAGGAAGACCCAAATAGACATGTGTCACTGCTCCTGTGACACATGGACAAGACAACCTGAGACAAACATACATGGGATGAAGAAGAGATAGAAAGTCTTTGAGCTGACGAGACAGGACATGACAGGACAGGAGGACTTACCACGAAATTGTTGAAGGCCTATGCTCCTTGGTCAGCTAAATGGTAATGAATGAATTAATGTGCAACACAACATTAGACAATCTAATGAATATATTACCTAGCTGCACACAATGCTGGTTGCTGTGATAATCTTAGAGCAACGATGTATGTGGTCCGTGAAATACAAGATGGCGATCTCCCGTCATGTGCCGACTCTGAAATTATAAAAACAAATGATATTATGATTCCTTACTTACTTAGTCGTTCCCCTTCTACCGTGAGGTGTAGAGGTTTAGAAGAGAGAGCGCCAGACTATCCTATCGGCTGTCTTCTTCCTGGCCTGGTTCCATTCTAGTCCTCGGTCCTTCAAAGATTGTCTAATGTTGTCCTCCCAGCGGACTCTGGGTCGTCCTGGAGGTCTGGATCCCTGGCTCTTTGTTTCCCATGCTTTTCGTGGTAGCCGATCTTCTCCCATTCTGCAGACATGGCCAAACCATCTTAGTTGGGACTGTTCTATTTGGGTCTGCAGCGGGTGGGATTTTAGTCCTTGACGTATCGTCTGGTTGCGGACCATGTCTCTTAACACTTCTTTGATGCCTCCCTTTTGGTCTATAATAGCTCCGAGATATTTAAAGTGGTCGACCTGCTCCAGGACCTGTTCTCCCAACTTAATCTGATGTTTTCTTTCTTCTCGTGATATCACCGTGGATTTTGTTTTAGAGCTGCTTATGACCATCCCTCTCTTCTCCAGCTCTTCCTTCCAGACTTGCAGGTTGGATTGGAGATGTGTCTCTGATTTAGCAATCAGGACAACATCATCAGCAAATGCTAGCTATGAAATACATTCCTGTCTCATCTTCCAGTACCCCACTGAATAATTTCTTGTTCTCTCCTTACATGCCCTGATGACATCGTCCATGAGGAGTATGAAAAGATAAGGTGACAGGAAATCGCCTTGTCTTACACCAGTGGTGGTCCTGAACTTTTCTGACTTATAGTTTGCTGTCCTCACATAATTTCTGCAAGACTTGTAGAAGCTCTGTATAGCATGAATCAAAGGTGCTGGAATGTTCTTCCTTGCCAAACAGTCCCAAAGTTTGCTCCAGGGGACCCTGTAAAACGCCTTTTCCAGATCTATGAAACAAAGATGGATCTCACTCTTGTACTCAAGGGCCTTTTCACTCAGCTGCCTGAGTGTGAAGATTAGGTCTTGAGTACTTCGGTTTGCTCGGAATCCGCACTGGGCTTCATCCAATTGTGGCTCAGCTAGGCATCGGAGTCTCTGCTCTAGGATTCTAGAGTAGATTTTACCAGGGACACTGAGAAGGGATATGCCTCTGTGGTTTCCACATTGTCGATTGTCACCCTTTTTGAAAATCGGTGTTATGATGGCAATCTCCCAATCTTTTGGTATGGCCTTGTTGCACCACGCTGCCTGTAGGACCCTTAGGAGTAATAGGTCGCCTGATGGTCCCACGTACTTAACCATTTCTGGTGTTATACCATCATGCCCTGCTGCTTTGCCAATTTTGATTTTCTCCAGTGCTGCCTTCAGTTCTTCCATCTTTATGTCATCTTCACCACCATTGGTTTTCTCTTCTGTGCTAGTGGTTATCATTTCTGATGCTTGACCTTGCTCACCATCAAGGCGTTCTGAGAAATATTCTTTCCATCTTTCCATTACTTCCTTCGGGGCAGTAAGCAATTTGCCTTGCTTGTCCTTTATAAATTTAAGAGGGCATTGTTTTTCCTTCCTCGTGTTCTTTATGGTCTTATAGAACAATTTCTGGTTTTCTTGCGCATCCTTTTCTAGCTTTTCTCCAAATTCTTCCCAGGACTTCTGTTTTGCTGCTAGCACCTTGTTCTTTGCTTCTGTTCTGAGTATCACATATTCTCTATATTTCTCTATTTGTCCTGCTGTGTTTTTAGCTCCTAAGTATTGTTTCCATGCCATTTTCTTCTCTTTTATTTTCTCTTTGACTTCTTCTATCCACCAAGGTGTCCTCTTTCTCTTGTTCCCAAGTCGGACTTCACCACATGCTTCTGCAGCAGCTGTCTTTATGATGTCCTTGAATTTAAGCCACAGGGTTTCCAAGTCATCATGTTGTTCTTCTGTGTTTCTCACCGCTGTAGCAATAAGCCCCTGATATCTGGTCTTAATTTCTGGCTCTTTCAGCTTGTAGGTCTTAATGCTCATTTCTTCCGTTCGTTTACTAGGTTTCTTGCGTGGTGCTGGGCAGTTCCTAAGCTGAGCAACTGTTTCAGTTGTTCTTTTGATTGTAAGCAGGTAGTGATCACTTCCGATCTCTGGCCCCCTCCAGACTCTAGCATCCCGGACATATTTGAATGAGCTCCTCCTAACAATGGCATAGTCGATCACTGACTTCTCATTCTTTGTTGGTTCACACCTAGTGTAAGCATGTATGCGCTTATGGGGGAACTTTGTGTTGGTAATGATCAGATTCTGCTCACTGCAGAATCTGAGGAGTCGCTTTCCATTGTCATTGAGAGTATCTTCTCCATATCTTCCGATAACTCCACCCCATCTAGCATAGTCATTTCCAACTCTGGCATTGAAATCTCCGAGCATGATAATTTCATCTAGGCAGTCATCCACTGTCCTTTGAAGCAGCTCGAAGAATTCTTCCTTGACCTCTGCTCTCTCATCCTCATCTGGCCCATACACTATGACCAGGTTGACTATGGTTTCTCCTTCTTTTAGTTTTACAACCATAATGCGCTCCGAGACAAAGTTCCATCCCTTTGATACTATCTTTCTGGTTTTTGGCCACAATGCAACCCACGCCCCCTTTAGCTCTTTCAGATGTGGGTACACCACTGTATAGCAGAGTGTTGCCATCGAGATCCATGACTCCTTGTCCCTTTTTCTTTGTTTTGGTAATAGCCAGGATTTCTAGTTTTGCTTTCCTCATCTCTTCCATCAGCTCCTCTTCTTTCCCATTTATACTTCTTGTGTTCCATGTTCCATAAGTCGTAGTCCGTAGTCCGTTCCAGTTCGTCGCCTTTAGAATCAGTCCGGTTTTCTCTCTTGTATTACTTGTAATCATAGTTTAAGACAAACAGGTGATTGGCCTGATGTGCCTTTGCATGGTGGAGGGGCTGCCTCCTTACGGCCTCCATGCAGGCCGCCCTCCTCCTTTTTTCATCCGGGCTTGGGACCGGCATAGGCGGAGTTATTATGATTCCTTCCTGACAATATTCTCAGAATAACATTGGATAAACTGAAATATCTTTCTGCTGATCTGAGATCTAGGCAAGTCGTAAAAGGCGACTAATATTAAGCTGTGCAAGGGCTGCCAGCCTCATCGTGTACAGCCCATTTTTCTTAAAGCCCACATTGTAAGAGCATGTGTTTCGGTGTAGGCTTCTTGAAGGTGGCCATCTACAGTAGTGGTTCCATACTCCATAAAACATGAAAAAGAAGATGATTATGATGATGTTAATTTGTCACCGTTCTCTTTACCATATTCTATGAAATCCACAGTACAAACATCCACTTTCGTTTATTGCACGTCTCATTATGACAAATTTATTTTTTATACCATTAATTTAAACTGAATAAAACATCATTGTCTGCTACCCTGAAAAGAGTCACGTGAACGAACTGACTGGCGCGTGCTTGGAAATACCGTTTAATTTAAAACCCTAAACTCGAAGTGAATTTTTTTTCCGCAGGTAATTTTGTTTCAGAAACAATAAGTGAGTCTTCAGGTCCTGAAAAACCGGTATTCAATTATAAATTAACTGCGTGTTGTACTATTGTAATCGTTGTCTGGTGTAGCGAAAGGTTTTTCTAATATGATAATAGTGGTAGAGAAGAAGTAGAATCTCTCTCCAGAAAGTATGAAGTCCCAGTGCCCGGGAAGTACACTGGTATCACAACTGAGTTACGGCTGTGAATACTCTGAGCTGGACAATAGATTTAGGCTTCAGAAGTATAAGTTGCTACTTTCGCTATTGTAACCATATGGGATAATATAATTAAATTAGAAAAAGTAACTCAAAATTTAACAGTTAAAAATTTACCAAGTCAAATGAGTACAATTTCAATATTTATTATGTACATCTATGTATATTCTTGTAATGAGAAATGGGTGTTGGAAGATGGTAAAATGTATGATTATTTATAGTTACAAATTAAAATAAATAATAGTTTAAAAAATCTTGGATGAAACTTCCACTGAAATTAGAACATACTGTCACAGTATAGTTTGGATATATCTTTCTATTTAGCTGGTATCATCATCAACATTCGCATTGGAAACTGCTCACAGTGTTTGTTGGATTGTATACAGAAAAACTTATCTATTCTGTGTTGTTTCGAGGTTCCTGAGACACACTTGAATCCGGAAGACTTTCCTTCAGCCCGCCCTATAACTACGGGGGACTAAGGTGTTGACGATTGGTTGACCTCTAGGCTTCAGTTAGCAGGATCAACGGTCTTCAAGTCTTTTGGGTAAATTCGGTCAGGAATGATCATAAAACTCGATCATAAAAACCTAGAACAAAAGGTAATAGGTGGCCATGGTGTTCCAACAATCTCACCACCAACTGCTGTTCATGATGCGACCATGTCTTCAGTGTTTGTATATAAATGAATGAATCATGGTAGTATGTTACAGAGATACCATGATAAGATAATGTCTACTGTGCAGAATTAACAAAATACATGAATAAATCACATGTTATGATACATGGGTACGCTATAAACTTTGCCTTCCACTTATGGATGTCAAGTCACTTATGTACTTGCTGGTATGTCATAAGCTTCCAGGCAAGAACTAGCCATGGTATATTTGGCTAACCAATTAATGGTTATGCTTCCTGACAATGCCGGTGGAGGTTATCTCTGGTTAGCGTCATTCCCTTTTTATCATCTCTGATACAATCAAATCGTAAATAACATCTGAAATAAAATGATATTAGTCATACATATATATTTAATAAACTTACATACCCTCTTAGGATTTATAAGCTCACGGTGAGACTGTATTGGCTTAATTTAATCTGCCCTGCATGCAGCGTGAAAAAAAGAACTTTTCTTGCAGATGCTGCCTTCCAGTTTCTCACTCTGGCTTCTGGATTTGGTGTGGGTGATTTTCAACGCGCCGCTCTGTCCTTATATTTCAGTCTCTCGCCCGTACGAGAAAGCACCTCCTAAAGTCCCAAAAGATTTTCGTTTCATCTCCTGGTTTGAGGCGATTTGAGGCAATCTGTGCTTTTTCTGTACTTGTTTTCTCTTCTGTTCACTTACACACTTATATCCTTCCTTCCTTCCTTCCTTCCTAGGTATCCTTTCATTTTCCCCATATGAGGCTTTCATTCTATATAAGTTTTATCCAAATCCGTTGAGGAATATACGTACAATAAATTTTTAAAGATTATTAGCTAACTTTTAGCAGATGTGATGAAGGTGAAAAATATTAATTATCTTTAAAACTATTTATATTTGAATAATATCCTTTTGGATATAATTCCTAGTCTATCTCCTTTGTTGAATTATTTTTATTTAATTGTCTTCCAACCAGGCGTTTTCTTGTAGTTTTAAATTTAATGTCCAGTAAATGCAAGCTTTTAAAGTCGGCCATTCATTCTTATATTAGCTATTTCCTCATTCTTCAGTACCGTCTGCTAAATGTATTTCACATTTTCCCGCCTTCTTCAAACTTCAAAGCAAGACCGCCGCGCTGTCCTTGCACTGTGTGTGCGTGACGCGCTACACATTTTTTCAAAAACAAAGCAAGTAGTACCAAATCTCGCTGCAGAGCCCTCTTCTTTAAAACAGTGCATGCACAGTTAACTTTTTGTTAACTCATGCTGCAGTTTCTCCTTACTTTTCTGTCTCTCTATATCTGCTTTGATAGGATGACGACTTAAAAAAATCGGGTCCAAGATTGTCCCGTCCTGGAATGTATCTCACATTGAACGAGTATGGAGATAACAGTAAACTCCACCTTAAAAGACGTGAATTTAATTATTTTTTTGACACTGCTAAAAACATCAAAGGCTGGTGATCGCTTTCCACAATGAAGTGTTTCCCGTAAAGAAAAGGGGCGAATTTGTTGATCGACCAGACCAAAGCGAGGCATTCACGTTCAACGGTAGAATAATTTATTTCAGCGGCATTTAACTTTCTACTGGCAAACGCTACTGGTAATAGCATATGTGGCGGTGTGTCTGCCCGCTGTAGTAATGTTGCACCAATGCCTACATTGCTAGCATCCGTTCTTAGTACGATTCTTGTGTGAGATCGGGAAGGGCAAGTATAGGTTTATTTGTCAGCTTATTTTTCAACACTGTATAAGCCTGTTCACACTCTGCAGTCCATTGTATTTTATCCGGCTGACCTTTTTTGGTTAAGTCGGTTAATGGCGCGCATAATGAGTTAAAATGGGGTATATATTTCTGATAAAACCCGCACAGTGACACAAAGGATCTTACATCCTTCTTAGTTTGTGGTCTTGGTGCTTTTCTCATTTTCTCTACATTCTTTGGGTCAGGAGACATTTGCCCTGTAGAGATAGTGTGACCTAAAAATTCCAATTTCTCACATCCAATATGACACTTAGTTGGACGTGCTGTCAATCCCGTTTCTCTCAGTCTATTTAACAACATGGAGAGTGCTACAATGTGTTCCTCGAATGTAGTGGTAGCAATCAGAATATCATCCATGAAGTTGGTGATATGAGGATTTTGTAATGGTTCCAACAATTTCCTCATCATTCTGGTGAAGATACGTGGAGCATTCTTTAAACCAAATGGGAGTACATTGAACTCGTAATGTCCATCCGGTGTACTAAAGGCTAACAGTTTCCTAACTTCTGGTTTCACTGGTATTTGGTAGTATCCCTTGCTTAGATCTACTTTTGAAAAATACCGAGCCTTACTCAATGTAGCAAACAACTGATTGGTGCCAGGTAATGGGTCTACCTGAGATTCAGTGATAGCATTTAGTTTCCTATAATCAATGCATAACCTGTGTTCACCACTAGGCTTCCTTAATAGCACAACACTTGAGCTGTAGGGAGATTCAGACTTTGAAATAATTTTCTCTTTTAAGAGATAGTCAATCTCATCCTTTAGTGCTTGCCCTTTCGCATAAGGTATAGGGTATGTCCGCATACAAACCGATGTAGGGTCAGTAATCGCCATGTCATACTCTAACAGATTAGTACACCCCGGCTTATCTGTGAGTACATCATCGTGGACTTCTAACATCTCCTGAACCTGTTTCCTCTGCTCAAGAGTTAAATGTTCACTCACATTAACCTGAGCATAACTTTCTGTAGTTGTTAGGGGTATTCCATGGAGGAAATTGGTTCATCCTGCATTTCTGTTGCAATGGCCAGGGTCATGATATGTGCAACTTCTGATGCTTCCCTGTCATAATACTTTTTAAGAAGGTTGACATGATATACCTTCTCCTTTCCTTTCTTGTCAATTTTATAATTGGTCCTGGAAAGTTTTTCCAATATGACGTAGGGACCCTGCCATCCAATTTGCAATTTATTATTGCTGCTGGGCAACAGTAACAGAACTTTTTCTCCCACCTCAAGTTCCCTATCTTTTGCTGTTTTATTGTAGTAAGCAGCCTGCTTCCTCCTGGCCTGTCTCAAGTTATCATTGGCCAGTTTCCAACTTGTTTTCAATCGAGCTGTCAACTCGTTGACGTATTGGTAGGAAGAAGTCACGGTTTCTTCTGCTTTTTCATCAGTCCATGTCCGCAACAATGCTTCCAGTGTGTCATGAAATATTCTAATCCACATATATAAATTATTAGGTAAATATGAAGCCTAACAAATAAAATTAATAAAGAGAAGAGCAATGGTAAAATAACAGTGCTGTCACAAAGAATGTACTCGAAATCCCCTTGTTTTCTGCTTGGATAGCGAGAGGGGAGGGCTGAAAATCAGGAACGCATGCAACACGCGACGCGCGATATACAAATGCTGGCATCACGCGTGTAAGTCTACAAGCACTAACTTTTTCAGACGGACAGTGATAAAATACACTACCCTTTCCCAGAGTTAGGTTTATAAATCATAACAAACTCTTATTAGAAAAGACAACATTAGATGGGTTTACGTTTGAACACATAACAGTACCCAGACAGCACATCTTCGAAACAGGAGGTAGAAGAAATTGCATATTTTGAACGCAGCCACGTAGCTCCTTTAAATTAGTATTTTTGGGTTCCTTAGGGCTTGCTGACAAATAATATGTAAAACGTTACGCAAATAGTCCAGGAATTAATAAATTATACCCAAAATAAAATATTGGGGGTGCCTGACAGCATAAAATCATTTCTGCTCATAAGATTTTTTTTTTAACGTGTTTGAAAAAAATTTACGTTACAGAAATAGCCTACCATGTAAACTTCAAATTGATTGGAGCGCAACAAATGAAAGCCTAACCACGATTGGTCGGGCTATAAATACTATCTTGGTTGTTAGGGGAGACGGGAAAAGATAACATTTTTTCAAACACTTGTCGAAACGTGGCTCATTGGCCAGTCTCGCTGATATACACACTTGGGAGCGTTAGTTCGAAACCACTTGTTTAAATACACTTGATAAAGCATCAGTGCGTTGAAGCCAGCTTATATTTGGCTCAATAAAAGCCTGGAAGATAAGCAGATGGAAATTTGTGCCAGTTTGTGCCAGAATTCATTGCTAATCAACGTATCTGTGTTTTTCGTATGAATTGTGGTAAGCTTGAACCATTTAATATCTTTTAATGAAAATTGAATGTGAATTGTTGATTTATGCCTGTATATATATGTGTAGTTCAGTGGCAAACGTGAGGTAAAGCCTAAAATGCTCCAGCCTGAACGGAGGGTGTCGGAGAGAAGTAAAACGGCATGGAATGGCCAAACAGTACACTGACACCTGGATGATTGACTAGAAAGAAATAATGCTGGAAGTGCAGAGGCGTAGTAACCATTAAGAAGGGTAATACTGGAATAAAGTATTTCAAATGAAGCTGACTGTTGGCCTAACGCTCTGAACGCAATGTTTGTGCTGTATTGTGATCAGTGTAAAAGAGAATATAAATTAGTTATGAAGTAGAAGGTACATCCTTCTTGATTTCAGGGACAGTGGTCTTGATGGTACTGAGCAGCATCTGGTCAGAGATTTGCTGAATCCAGAGTCGGACAGCATACTCCTTGGTCCTTTTAGCTATCAGTGAGGTGTCTCCTGAGCCCAGAGGAGAATTCGAGCAGAGGAGTCCTTTCCTGCCGCCATCACTCAAGATAAGCAGAGTTGGCCAGCTGAGCTCAACATTATGTCCCCTCATCTTGAAATAACTTTATAAAAATACTATTCAGAGGGGAATTTACTTGTCTTAAAATCAGGAACTTTGAACATCTCAAATACTGGTCCCTAAAGACAAACTATTGAAGTCATGATGACAAATACCAACAGAGCTTGAACAAAACAAAACCAGTATTACCTCATTTTACTACTACACAACTGACACACATAGAACATTTGTAATAATATATGTCACTACAATATTCATATTAAATACATTCTGTACATAACTTGTAATTTAAATTGATTGTGATTCCTGGTTCCCTTGTAGTTGAATCAGGACACATATTCATTCATGCCAGTAATGAATACATATTGTTATTCGAAAGTTTATCAGTGACTCTTTTAAGATATCTTTGTAGAGTGTTATATGTATGTGAGTGTCACAGTGTTGTCAAGAGTAGTGGATTAAATTAAATTGTTTATCTGTCTGTTGTTGTGACTTACACTTCATCATACACATACCCTAGACACATAACGTAGCATCACACTATTCCAGAATAATTCTGACTGAGATATATAGATATGTGGTAGCAAGTAAGGTTATCTATAATACACTACTCTTAATAGATATAGATACCTTCACAGCTGATCTCAGTCAGTACACTAAGTTCCCTATAAGTATTTATAACATCCCACTTCACCACATATATTGGGGTCTCGCTCTTGGGATTTTGAATCTTTAACTATTAAAAATATTGGGGGTAATTCACTTCAGGGAATATAAGAATTAAAAGGTATCCTTGGGTGGAATTAAATAAGGTTGAGCTCACGGTGCCTGTGTTGTCCATTAGATATATAGTTAGAAATTGAATTGTTGGGTAGACATTATAAAAATTTACCTGATAGACAATGGCGGACCTGGCCAAATTTCGATCTGCTGCGGTTCAGACTGCAAAAGAGTTAGGATTAGATGGGCAAGTTATGGTTGCCTATGTCACAACGGAATGTGACAAATTTATTGAACGCGAAGAAAGAAGATTAGAAAAAGAAGCCGAAAGAAGGTTAGAGGCTGAAAGGGAAATTAAGAAGTTACAATTTGAAGCTGAGGCTGAGACTAAGAGGTTGCAAGCTGAGGCTGAGACTAAGAGGTTGCAGATTGAGGCTGACAAAGAGGCTAAGAAATTGGAAGCAGAAAGAGAAGACAAAAGATTAGCTGCAGAAAGGGAAGAGAGGCAATTAGCTGCAGAGAGGGAAGCAGAAAAGGAGGAGAAAAGATTACAAAGGGAACATGAATTACGACTAAGGGAGTTTGAGTTTCAAGGCCATGCTCCTGAAAATGGTGCCAGTCCCTTTGCCTCTGATGCTACGGTTACTCAAGGAGCCTCAACCTCAGCTATGAATTTTCATTTAGATCATTTTGTTGAGAAAGACGATGATATTGAGAGCTATATAAATAGGTACGAACTATTAGCTACCACGTATGGGTTAGAGAGAGAAAGGTGGAGCTTAAAGTTATCTCAGGGACTTCGTGGGGCAGCTTATGAAGTTTTTGCAAAAATGAGCAGAGGTGATCAGGAAAATTATGACATGCTAAAGCAGGCTCTTTTGTTAAGGTATGAAAAGAATGCAGAATTTATAGAAAAAAATTTAGGAATGCTAAACTACTGTCAGGTGAAACCTATCACCAGTTCTCTGCACGAATAGAGACATACTTGGAGAAATGGACTTCTCTGGGGAAAACCCAAGATCTTAAGGAAATGGTCCTTATAGAGCAATTAAGAGAGTCCATGGCTCCAGACCTGAGAAAGTTTCTCATGGAACAAGGTGCAGAGAGGCTGGGTGAGTTGCTAAATGTTGCTGAAAGGTATCAAGCAGCTCAAGCAGAGGTAACAGGTAATAAAAAGAAACAGGTGGACAACTTAGGGCACCACAGAACTTTAATAAATTTGATCCTAGGGATCAAAATAAAGGTAAGCACCAATTTGATAGGCCACGGTATGACAATAAAAATAAATTCCCACAATTCGATGAAAGGAAATATGATGAAAGAAAATCTTTCAACCAAGGAAAAAGGTGGTGTAAGAATTGTCAGATGGACAATCATGACACTGACCGTTGCAGAAGGAAACCTGTGTATATGGCAACCCTTCAGGTCAGGTCGACCTCAAGACAGGAGGAGGATATTATGTTGGATACCACTCCAGAAGAGATGAGGAAGGCACAGGCTGGGGATAAAACACTCAAGCCTTGTTTCAGAAAATTGTCAACTTGTCATACAACTCCAGGCAAAGGAGATTTTTATATGAAAAACAAGTTGATGTATAGGAAGACTGGAACTAGATCCCATGGTCACGGACAGCTGGTTCTTCCAAAAAGATATAGGACAGACTTAATAAGGAGCCTACATGTGAAACCAGATGGGGACCATGAGAAAATAGGTACCATCATTCAAAAGGTGGCTCACAATTATTATTGGCCCAAAGCAAGATGGGACATTGAGAACTTTGTAGAAAGGTGTAGCATAGCACATGAGGGAACACCCACAAGTGGGAACATGGATCAGGACCTGGACACGCCATGGGGCAAAATCAGGCCTGACAATAAAAGGAAAAATAGATTTGATAAAGTGGACCAAATGGAATGGGAAGCCCCTTTTCACGGACAAGCTTCACTTAACTGTTTTACAATGGCCACTATGCGGAGAGTGCAAAAAGATGTCTTACCCCAGGATAAGCCGAAAATCCCTCAATCGGACTTAAACAAACTGGAGGAAGAGGATGTAGAGAGGAAATCTCTCATCAAGAATTTTAAGAGGGGAGACAGCCCCAAAAGAAAAATTGGTAGCGGTCGTTTTGTGAATGATAATTCTGGGAGGAAAAATCATCACTATAAAGCTTCGAGTGGAAGAGACCACCGGTGCATGGACAAATAGGTCCACACAATTAAAGGTCCATATGTAGCTTTGTTAAGAACGTGGACTGATGAAAAGGCAGAGGAAAACATTACATCTTCATACCAATATGTGAATGAGCTGACCACTCGGTTGAAAACTGGCTGGAAACTTGCCAATGAAAATTTGAAACAAGCCAGGAAGAAACATGCTGCCTATTATAACAGGAAGGCGAAAGACAGAAATTTGGCTGTGGGAGAGAAGGTACTGCTTCTTTTGCCCGGGAGTCAGAATAAGTTACAAATTGGATGGCAGGGTCCATATACAGTTCTAGAGAAGGTGTCTAGAACAAATTATAAGATAGATAAGAAGGGGAAAGAAAAAATCTATCATGTGAATCTCCTGAAGAAATATTTGGAAAGAGAACATCAGGAAGAGACACACTTGTTGACCTTGTCCATCGCCATGGAGATGAAAAAGGAACCACTTTCATCATTTGAATATCCATTACACCCCTGTGAGACAGCAGCACAGGTGAAAATCAGTACACATTTAACGAAAACTCAGAAAGAGAGAGTGCAACAGGTTCTAAATAATCATGCAGAGGTGTTAACAGACCGACCAGGGCATACAAACCTATTGGAATATGATATGAAACTCATAGACTCCACACCTGTCTGTATGAAACCATATTCGATTCCGTTTGCTAAGGAAAAAGCTTTGAAGGAAGAGATAGACTATCTATTGAAGGAAGGAATTATTTCGCACAGTGAGTCTTCGTATAGTTCCGGTGTTGTACTCTTAAGGAAGCCCTCTGGAGAACATAGACTCTGTATAGATTACAGGAGACTGAATGCTATTACAGAAGGACAGGTGGATCCATTGCCGGATACAAATCAGCTGTTTGCCAGGCTAAATAAAGCTAAATATTTCTCAAAAGTGGATCTGAGTAAAGGATACTATCAGATTCCCGTAAAGCCTGAGGTTAGACCATACCTAGCTTTTAGTACCTCAGAAGGACACTATGAGTTTAATAGATTGCCATTTGGATTGAAGAATGCGCCTAGTGTCTTCTCTAGAATGATGAGAAAATTATTGGATCCTCTGAATAATCCCTGTATAACAAATTTTATGGATGATATCCTTATAGCAACAGAAACATTTGAGGAACACATTGACTCTCTGAACATGCTGTTTGATCGACTTAGGGAGGCAAATTTAACAGCCCGACCAACCAAATGTTGCGTTGGATGTAAAGAATTGGAATTTTTGGGACACACAGTTTATCAGGGAAACATGACCCCTGACCCAAAGAACTTAGAGAAACTACAGAAAGCCCCGAGACCACAAACCAAGAAGGACGTGAGATCCTTTGTCTCATTATGTGGTTTCTACCAGAAGTATATCAAAAACTTTAATTCCATATGTGCACCTTTAACGGAATTGACACGTAAAGGACATTCCAGATCGCATTACATGGACACCACAATGTGAAATGACTTACCAAGAATTGAAGGAAAAGCTCACAAGTAAACCCATTTTGAAATTACCTGACTTAAGTCAAGAATTCATAGTAAGGACGGATGCAAGTAATATTGGGTTAGGTGCAACTTTACTACAGAAATCAGATGCATTGGATGGGGAATTAAGCCCAGTGGCATATGCTAGCAGAAAGTTGAATAAAGCTGAAATCAACTACTCAACTAGCGAAAAAGAATGTCTTGCAGTAATATGGGCAATAAAGAAATTCAATATTTATCTATATGGGAAGGCATTTAAGTTGCAAACTGACCACAAACCTTTATCGTTCTTAGCACAGGCTAAGCATGAGAACTCTAGGTTACTCCGATGGTCTTTGCTTCTGGCTCCATATAATTTTAGCATTGAATATATATCTGGAAAAACCAATCTGGGAGCGGATTTTTTAAGCCGCCATCCGTGTGATGAGAATCACCGTAAACCCCAGAAATAATAATAAATTTCTATATGTGTATATAGAATAAAGGACTGACATATAATGTCTGTTTTAAGAGGGGAGGTGTCATGAAATATTCTAATCCACATATATAAATTATTAGGTAAATATGAAGCCTAACAAATAAAATTAATAAAGAGAAGAGCAATGGTAAAATAACAGTGCTGTCACAAAGAATGTACTCGAAATCCCCCTTGTTTTCTGCTTCGTCTGCAAATTGTAACGCTTTCACGTTGATATAAAAGCTTACTGTATTATTACCCGCCTTCTTCAATGAAACGTGTGCTGCATTTCTAAGAAAAACATTGAGACGTACTGCGTAATGACCTAAATTAATCCTAACATTAATTATATTACGTTACCAAAACGAACGAACAGATGGACAAAAGGATAGCGAGAGGGGAGGGCTGAAAATCAGGAACGCATGCAACACGCGACGCGCGATATACAAATGCTGGCATCACGCGTGTAAGTCTACAAGCACTAACTTTTTCAGACGGACAGTGATAAAATACACTACCCTTTCCCAGAGTTAGGTTTATAAATCATAACAAACTCTTATTAGAAAAGACAACATTAGATGGGTTTACGTTTGAACACATAACAGTACCCAGACAGCACATCTTCGAAACAGGAGGTAGAAGAAATTGCATATTTTGAACGCAGCCACGTAGCTCCTTTAAATTAGTATTTTTGGGTTCCTTAGGGCTTGCTGACAAATAATATGTAAAACGTTACGCAAATAGTCCAGGAATTAATAAATTATACCCAAAATAAAATATTGGGGGTGCCTGACAGCATAAAATCATTTCTGCTCATAAGATTTTTTTTTAACGTGTTTGAAAAAAATTTACGTTACAGAAATAGCCTACCATGTAAACTTCAAATTGATTGGAGCGCAACAAATGAAAGCCTAACCACGATTGGTCGGGCTATAAATACTATCTTGGTTGTTAGGGGAGACGGGAAAAGATAACATTTTTTCAAACACTTGTCGAAACGTGGCTCATTGGCCAGTCTCGCTGATATACACACTTGGGAGCGTTAGTTCGAAACCACTTGTTTAAATACACTTGATAAAGCATCAGTGCGTTGAAGCCAGCTTATATTTGGCTCAATAAAAGCCTGGAAGATAAGCAGATGGAAATTTGTGCCAGTTTGTGCCAGAATTCATTGCTAATCAACGTATCTGTGTTATTCGTATGAATTGTGGTAAGCTTGAACCATTTAATATCTTTTAATGAAAATTGAATGTTAATTGTTGATTTATGCCTGTATATATATGTGTAGTTCAGTGGCAAACGTGAGGTAAAGCCTAAAATGCTCCAGCCTGAACGGAGGGTGTCGGAGAGAAGTAAAACGGCATGGAATGGCCAAACAGTACACTGACACCTGGATGATTGACTAGAAAGAAATAATGCTGGAAGTGCAGAGGCGTAGTAACCATTAAGAAGGGTAATACTGGAATAAAGTATTTCAAATGAAGCTGACTGTTGGCCTAACGCTCTGAACGCAATGTTTGTGCTGTATTGTGATCAGTGTAAAAGAGAATATAAATTAGTTATGAAGTAGAAGGTACATCCTTCTTGATTTCAGGGACAGTGGTCTTGATGGTACTGAGCAGCATCTGGTCAGAGATTTGCTGAATCCAGAGTCGGACAGCATACTCCTTGGTCCTTTTAGCTATCAGTGAGGTGTCTCCTGAGCCCAGAGGAGAATTCGAGCAGAGGAGTCCTTTCCTGCCGCCATCACTCAAGATAAGCAGAGTTGGCCAGCTGAGCTCAACATTATGTCCCCTCATCTTGAAATAACTTTATAAAAATACTATTCAGAGGGGAATTTACTTGTCTTAAAATCAGGAACTTTGAACATCTCAAATACTGGTCCCTAAAGACAAACTATTGAAGTCATGATGACAAATACCAACAGAGCTTGAACAAAACAAAACCAGTATTACCTCATTTTACTACTACACAACTGACACACATAGAACATTTGTAATAATATATGTCACTACAATATTCATATTAAATACATTCTGTACATAACTTGTAATTTAAATTGATTGTGATTCCTGGTTCCCTTGTAGTTGAATCAGGACACATATTCATTCATGCCAGTAATGAATACATATTGTTATTCGAAAGTTTATCAGTGACTCTTTTAAGATATCTTTGTAGAATGTTATATGTATGTGAGTGTCACAGTGTTGTCAAGAGTAGTGGATTAAATTAAATTGTTTATCTGTCTGTTGTTGTGACTTACACTTCATCATACACATACCCTAGACACATAACGTAGCATCACACTATTCCAGAATAATTCTGACTGAGATATATAGATATGTGGTAGCAAGTAAGGTTATCTATAATACACTACTCTTAATAGATATAGATACCTTCACAGCTGATCTCAGTCAGTACACTAAGTTCCCTATGGGTATTTATAACATCCCACTTCACCACACAGTGGACCTTTGATTGGTCGTCCAAACAACAATGTAGCTGGAGCCAATCCTGTGGAGTTATGTGGGACTTCCCTATATGCAAATAGTATCCTTTCATTTTCCCCATATGAGGCTTTCATTCTATATAAGTTTTATCCAAATCCGTTGAGGAATATACGTACAATAAATTTTTAAAGATTATTAGCTAACTTTTAGCAGATGTGATGAAGGTGAAAAATATTAATTATCTTTAAAACTATTTATATTTGAATAATATCCTTTTGGATATAATTCCTAGTCTATCTCCTTTGTTGAATTATTTTTATTTAATTGTCTTCCAACCAGGCGTTTTCTTGTAGTTTTAAATTTAATGTCCAGTAAATGCAAGCTTTTAAAGTCGGCCATTCATTCCTATATTAGCTAATTCCTCATTCTTCAGTACCGTCTGGCTAAATGTATTTCACACTTTTCCGCCTTCTTCAAACTTCAAAGCAAGACCGCCGCGCTGTCCTTGCACTGTGTGTGTGTGTGTGTGTGTGTGTGCGTGACGCGCTACATATTTTTTCAAAAACAAAGCAAGTGGTACCAAATCTCGCTACATCTGGGACTAAATAGCTAATAAATAGTTTATTTTTGCCAGCTCTTTACTATGAGTGTCAAACATAGTCCCTGACCAATGTACGGGTGAGGAAAATCACATCCTGTTGAGTGAGATGTTCAAGAAAAGCCACTTGTATTACAGGGAGACAGAGAGAATGAGAAATGGCAACATCAGAAACACAGTGGGAACTACATCCTACATCGAGCACATAGATTATAGTGAGACAGAAAATAAAGCGGGTTGGCCATCTCATGAGAATTTAGCCCGATAAATTACCACTATGCGAATACAACTGTAGAAGATCTTTTTTCGGGGCACGGGGAAGACGCAGAGGCAGATGGATAGACAACATCACAGACATCCTACAACAACACGGGCTCACAACAGCCAACGCGATACACTTGGCTCAAGAACGCAATCTTCAGCTCCCCACTACGCTTCAAGGCAATAGTGGAAGGAACAAGTAAAAAATGTAGGCCTAAGTAATTTTACGAAAAGAATAGATCTAGGATTGGAGTTACATTAATATTACTTGAAGATGTCGGTTGAAATGAAAAACAGTGGGCCGTAATCTTCGATGTCATCCTAGTAAGTCGCCAAAGTCGTTAGGGTTAGGACTAAGTTCAGGGTTAAGTTTAGAATATCTTTCTACTGCGTATCTGAATTCATTTTTACGGCCTTATCGAACAGGCGGCCCGTTGTGTTTTATTTCAACCAACGGGGCCAGTGAAAATAAGTAGACAATGGGTTACTGCGTATCTGAATTCATTTTTACGGCCTTATCGAACAAGCGGCCCGCTATTTTTAATTTCAACCAACGGGGCCAGTCAAAATAAGTAGACACTGGGTTACTCCGTATCTGAATTCATTTTTACGGCCTTATCGAACAGGCGGCCCGCTGTTTTTTATTTCAACCAACGGGGCCAGTGAAAATAAGTAGACACTGGGTTACTGCGTACCTGAATTCATTTTTACGGCCTTATCGAACAGGCGGCCCACTGTTTTTTATTTCAACCAACGGGGCCCGTGAAAATAAGTAGGCCTAGACACTAGGCTGACTTTTTTTTTTAAATAAAATTTTACCTCGGTTTGGCGAGGCACGTCCCGTTCAACCTAGTCGGTTATGTTAGGGCGCATGTTTAAATATAAAATAACCTTTAGAAATAATTGGGCTGACTTGAAAATTCTCTCGTGATAAAGCTTTTAAACTAATTACCATATCAAATACATTAGTAAACAAGTTCCGTCCATTGAGAGCCGAAACGACTGTGACGGCCATAAATGAAACACACCACTTGTTTATCATCTATTTAAAAAGTATTATTCATAACAAACTTTCACGAACGCATCAAAGGTAAAACATCAAACATACCAATGTGAAAAATCAATAATGTCTGGGTAAAACAAGTCCCAAATGACATGTTGGCACTCTCCCAAATTTGAAATTTCAAAGGAATTGCATTCGGTTTTCTCCACCAGGCTAAAATTAACTTGTCAATTCTTACATCCTGCACAACTTTCCCATTCCTACGTGTTTTCACCTAGATCAGCGGTTCCCAACCTGTGGTACGCGTACCCCTGGGGGTACGCGACAGGACGTTCAGGGGTTCGCGAAAAAAATTGAGTAATGGCGGAAAAAAAGATACATATGTCAACAGTGTAAAAAAAGACAAGTCAAAAGGTGTGAAATTAATTCAACGCTATATTATACAACATGAACTGTGTGAGACAATCTCTGCCGTATTTCTTGCGCCCACTGGCGTGCTGTCTGCTTGGACTGGCATGTGTGAAAATCTATGGTATTTCGTATGACCAAAAGTCAATATTTTTACACAATAGTCTTCATTATGATGACTATGGGATTATAGTTGTGCCGTTGAATATTTCATTTAAAATATGACTTGTTTGATCTTCCACACTATCTATGAACGTCTAATGTTCCGGAAGTAATAGTGTCGATTCCTTACCCAAATTTTACAAACGTGAGACAGTGAGACAGTAGCTTTTGTCATTGTTTTAACTTAACTTAAAGTGATTAATTGTTCATACACAAGTAAGGTGGATCTCTCGTGGTAAAGTTCTTACCCGGCTGTTCGAACTTAGACATGAAGTCCAACTTTTCTTTGAAGACCATCTTTTCCAACTTACTTCAACGTTACACGACTGTGATTGGCTTCATAGTCTTGCATACTTATCGGATATTTTCCTACAAATAAACAAATTAAATTTGGTACTTCAGAATAGCTCGGTAACGATCTTCAATGTTTCAGACAAAATTGAATCTATGATTAAAAAATTAGATTTTTGGAGGTCGTGTATTGAAAAAGGCCAGCCTGAGGTATTTGAAACTGTGCACAATTTCTATCTGAGAACGAGCTGCACCTCTTCCAGGAAATGAGCGAGAAACAAATTGAACATTTGAAAGAGCTAAAATCATCTTTCGAGAAGTACTTTCCGAAACCTGGAAAAGAGAACTACTGGATTGTAAATCCCTTTGAAGAAGAATATTTCCAAGCAGCCACATTATCAATCAATAAAAAAGAGAAGTTGATTGAACTTTCGACTGATACTACTTTAATAGCTGAATTCTAAGGAAAGTTCCTTTTTAACTTTCGGGGAGACACCAGCAGAGAATATGAACAGCTGACCGACAAGGCGCTTAAGTTTCTGTTGCCATTTACAAATACTGAGCTAGTGGAGAGGGCTTTCTCTTCTTATACCTTTATAAAAAAAATAAATACCGTAGTAAACTGAATGCAGGTCCAGAATTGAGACTGTATCTTACATCACTTGAACCTGATTTTAAAAAAAAACTGTGTGCCTCAAAACAAGCTCAAGGATCGCACTGAACATTTGTCATGGTCACGTAACATGTGTGTTATAAAAAGTGATTTCAATGTAAAAATATATGCACTGTTTGTTCACCTTTTTATTACATTGTTTTTTAATCCCGTGGTTGGTCCCTTTATTTCTGGTTATAATCTATAAATTTTGAATAACAGCAACTATATTAATTTCAAATATTTTGCTAATATTAGGGGTACAATTTATAGAAATGGGCTGCCATGGGGTACGCAAGTGAAAAAAGGTTGGGAACCGCTGACCTAGATGGAAGATTTTTTTTTTTTTTAATGACTAGGTTTCTATGTTTTTTTTTTTGTTTTTTTTTTTAAATAATGTTTTTCATTGTTTTATTTTCCAAAAAAAAAGAGGCTAACATATTTTTGTACCAGCTCTGCAATGCTATTGGTCCTTGTAGCAATTATCAGTCTGTAGGTTCACAACTTGGCCAGATACACCGTATAGAATATGTTCCTGGCCGTACTCTATTTATAGGCTTGCAACAAAGTGGCCAAAATTCTGCATAATCAATCACCGTGTTAACGGATAAAGTCTATAACACTGATACGATACGTAAAATGAAGTACCTATTACCATCACTCTAAACTGCAACACTGGAAAGATTTTTTTTTTTTAATCGTTTGTCGATTGAATTATTCTTTAACATCAGGCCATTGTTTTGTTTTATTTGATATTCTTTGCTGTGCTATTGCAGTTAGTTTCTTTGCTCTCATATTTCTTTCTCGTTTAGTATTTTTATGCGTTGATTTATTATTTTCTGGACGTGTTTGCTTTGTCAATCTAAAAATCCCTGTTAGAGTCCCTGAAATAGAAGCAACAAACTTCTATTTGCATCCTGTGACCTATTTGCTGATGACTGTACTGTCTACACGAGTGATACAAGTTGTAACACACTCGAACTATCGTTACAAAAAGATACAGACAATCTGATTAGGTGGAGCATCGGAAATCGCATGCTAATTAATATAATTGAAACAAAGTGCATGTTAATATCAACTAGACAAAAATTACAAAATTCAGAGAAAACAACACTTCAGATCTATATTGGTACCTTACCGATTGAAAACGTTAATGAACATAAAACTCTAGGAATAGTCGTTGACCAGCATCTAAATTGGAACTCACATGTTCATGCACTGACCAAGCAAACGGCACAGAAAGTTTACCAGTTAGCTAAAATCAAACATTTCCTAGATGAAGATGCACGTAAATTGTTCTATATATCTCACATACAAACAAACCTTGACTATTGCTTCACAATCTGGGATGGTTGTTCTATGTCCAATACAAAAAGACTCCATTCACTACAAAAGCGTGCAGTGCGTCTAGTTTCTGACAACTGCCAAGCACAATGTGTAGATCTATATAAAGATCTCAAAATACTGCCTTTCTGTTCAACAAAGCTAAATTTGTTCACAAAATCCTGTCACAGAATGCTCCAACATATCTGTGGCCAATGTTCAAATACAGTGAAAGACGCAGTCAACGTCTTAACAAAATACAAGTGCCCAAGCCTAGGCTTGACTTATTCAAGAAAAGCTTAGCTTACTCTGCTGCTCATCTCTGGAACTATCTTCCACATTATCTGAAAGATAACAACCTCAGTCCCTATTCATACAATCGTAAACTTTTCGATTACTTTATGAGTTCTGATTATCTGCCCCCCTAATGTGATTATTTTTCCGAACAAATGATATAATATCGAATGTAGGTTTAATGATGATGATAGTGTTTTTCAACATATTTTGTTTCATGGTGATACTTAGTTTGTATTTTTCAACAATACTTTATTTCATGTTCATAATTAGATACTGTGAATGTGAGTATGCTATTATTTTACCTTTATAACGTTGAATTCCTTGAATTGATGGATAAAATGTATGTGAGAATAAATGAAACCAGTATAAAAGACGAGAGAAAGGAAGGGCAGAATGTCAGACGGGCCTGCGTGCCCAATTCTCAACCCTTTGAAAATAAAGTTCGTTCGTTCGTTCGTTCTGTCAAGAGTAATCTTGAGCAAAGTTGTCTGCTTTTGTAAAATCTAATTCCTTTTACTCGAGTTTGGCGATTAGTGGATGACTACTGCAGAGCAAGGGAGATAACCAGCCACATTTTCAAAGCGGTTCTTTTGAACGCCTCCGAAACGTGTAGAAGAACAAAAATGACAATAGAAAATTACAGACTTTCACCAATAGGCACATGCGTAGAAGGGTTGAAACGATATGACAAGATCACCAATATGAAATTAATTTAAAGATGCAGATATCAGGTGGGAGGGGGGAAATAGCGAGAAGACGACCTTGGTGTTGGAATAGGACACACCTTGTGGAAACCAGATGACAGCATTGTAGTCTCCAATGTAACAGAAATAGAGGAAGACCCGAAAAAGCACACACGGAGAAGGATTGAATACAAATATGAGAGGGATAACAACAAAAAATATAGGAAAAAAAACCTTGAACTGATAGTACTGGGCAGAAAGTTTCTTCTTGAGTTTGTTGAAGGTCTTAACACCAAACAGGACTGAAGCTTGAGGATAATGAATGAATAGTTCGGCCTTTTCAGTTTGGCTATAAATCAGAGATTTGCTGTGCTGAAGAATATACGTCGTATTCAGTCATTCAATCAATCAACACCCTTTAGCTCCCCTAGGAGCAAAAGCCTTCACCCAACCTATGCCAAGGCGCATATATATATATATATATATATATATATATATATATATATATATATATATATATATATATATATATATATATATAAAAGGTAAAAAGGTAAAGGAACCCGTTACACGCCCATTGAGGCATATTGGGAATATGGTGTTAGGCCCATATTATCTTGACCGTCGGCACACGAGGGGTGATGTGGTCGGCATCACGCCGGCCGCCTTAACCTTCCCAGAGTAGCTCTGGTACCCATTTGGGGCTGGGTCGACCCAGGAGCCGTTTGTGGCCTAAAAATTTCCGCCTCATCTGGGGATCGAACCATAGACCACTGCGCTAGGAAGCCAGTGCACTAACCACTATGCTATCGCGGCTCCATATATATATATATAATAATAAATTCTTTAAGCACCAAACACGGCGCATAAGGCAGAAACCAGTGCTCTCCAGGTTGTTCGTTGTGACGCCACTCCTCTTAGCTCTTGCACATTATTTAGGCCCAACGTTCTTCCTTCTCTTATTATTGTTCTTCTGAGTGTTTCTTTTGGTCTTCCTTTTTTCCTCTTACCCTCAGGAACCCAAGTGAGCGCCTGTAGTGGTATTCTGTTGTTTTGCATTCGTAGGACATGACCGATATATGACCATCGTCTTTTCCTTATATAGTCGGAGACATATTTCTGCCTAGAGTCTTCTCTTATTTGTCGATTAGTCTTGAATTCTTTCCAACTGATGTTCATGAGTTTTCTAAGACATTTGTTCTCGAATGTATTCAGCTTGTTCTCCAATGATTTTGTTATTTTCCAACTCTCACAGCCGTATGTTAACACTGAGATAACATTTGAATTAAACAGACGAAGCTTGGTATGTATTCAATGATCGTAATTTCCAAATGTTAGATAATCTATTGAAGGCGCTAGCTGCCAAAGCAATTCTAGTATGGATTTCTCTTGTTGTGTCACCATCCTGAGTCATTTTACTGCCTAAATAATTGAAACTTTCAACTTTCTGTAGTTTTTCCCCGTTCAAGATGATATCAAAGGTCTCGTTAGAAAAGTTCATAGCTTTAGTTTTAGAGGCATTTATTTGGAGACCTATTTTAACCGAGAGATGACACAAATTATTTATTGCTTCTTGGGATTGTCTTGGTGTTGAACTTAAGAATGCTACATCATCTGCGAAATCCAGGTCCCCCAGGAATTTTCCATTTGTCCATTTTATACCCAATTGTTCATTGTGGGTATAGTTTCTCATAACCCAATCAATAGCTATTCCAAAAAGTAGTGGTGACATAATACAGCCTTGTTTCACCCCTGTTTCTACTGTAAACCATTCTGTATTCCCTTTATTTGTTCTAAACACACAACATCTTGCATTGTCATATAGCGCTTTGATTATATTCACATATTTTGTTGGAAAACCATAGATTGTAAGTATCTTCCACAATGATGGGCGGTGTAGACTATCAAAGGCTTTTTGAAAATCGACGAAGGTGATAATAAGTGGCGATTGCCTTTCCACTGATTCTTCTATAATTGTTCTTAGTGTGAATATTTGATCAATACATGATCGTTTCGGCCTGAAACCCGCTTGTTCTTCTCTGATCTTTTCGTCAGCATGCAATTTAAGTCTTTCTAACATCATGCAACATAATAATTTTCCAGGTACTGATAATAGAGATATACCACGCCAGTTATTACAGTCTGATAGATCACCTTTCTTCGGTAACTTTACAATAATACTGTCTTTCCATTGTTGTGGTGGTTGTTCTTCTCTCCATACTTCATTTATAATATCTAAAATTCTCAAGAGGTTGTTGTCATTAACTGCTTTAATCATTTCCCCTGAAATTTCGTCAACTCCAGCAGCTTTAAAATTTTTTAATCTTTTAACGGCTTGTTTGATCTCGTCCAGCGTGAATTCATCGCAAGTTATTGGCAAGGTGGTTGTGGGTGTTTCATTATTAAAATCAGGTGTTACTGTTGGTGGTGGTCTGTTTAGCACCTCCATGAAGTGCTCAGCCCATCTCTTCATTTGTTCTTTTTCTGTTGGTATTGAATTCCCTAATTTACCTTTAACAGGTGTTTCCATAGCAGTAGGCTGGTGACATAGTTGTTTTGTAATTTGATAAAGGCACCTACTATTACCAGTTCTTGCAGCATTTTCAGCTTCTACGGCCAGTTCATTGATGAAATGTCTTTTATCTCTTCGAGTTTTTGTCTTCACTTCTTTATTTAACAAGTTATAAGTTAGTTTGCAAGATTCAACTGCATTATGTGTACTTGCCGCTAGTAGTTTAAGTTTTGCTGTTTTCCTTTCTTGTATTTTATCCCAAGTATCTTCTCTCATCCATTTTTTTCTTTTTATGTACTAGGTATCCGGTGGTCGCTACTGCTGCTTCTGTCATTGCTGTTCTCAGTTGTTCCCATTTAGTATCGATTGTCTTGGTGGTGATATCGTTGTCAATTTTGCCTAAAGCATCGAAATAGTTGTTCATTTTGACATTATATTCCTCCTTTATATCATTTGATTGCAGTCTGTGTACATCTATTCTTCTATTTTTATTCTGTTGGTATAACTTCTTCAGTTTAATTCTCAGTTTACCTATGCAGAGGTTATGATCGCTTCCGATCTCTGCACCTCTGTATGCTCTGACGTCTTGAACTGATGAGCGAAATTTTGCGCTTATGCAGAAGTGATCTATCTGGTTCTTAGTTCTGCCATCAGGTGAATTCCATGTTATCTTGTGGATATTCTTATGTATATATATATACACACATAATTACTGCATGGCAATCGATAACAAACAAGATCATGGGAATGGGTGTACAATGAGCTCTTGCTGCCCTGAGGTGGCTATCTGAAACTCCATCAACCAGGATTATTATTGTGTCAGACTTTCAGTCCACGCTTCAGAAGGTCCAGAATAAATGGAAAACATCGATAGAAGTCTTCAGGAACTGGTGTGGATCTACTATCCTGGTCATGCAGGGGTACGTGGCAATGAGAGAGTTGACAGACTAGCCTCGACAGCACCAATAAGGGGGACACTGGATATGGATAAGGCGGAGGTACTAGTGATGATCGCCTGTTAGAGAATGACACTGCAATAGATGAATCAACAAGGCTAAGACTGTTGGAATTCGGCATCAAACGTAAGAATAGCAGGGTTGGACGTATGAAAGGATCCTTCCCTCGGATGTACAACCAGCGGGCTAAAGTAACAAGTAGCATTCGTAACCTTCGATATCTGCTGATAGAGACTGTGCTCCTATGAGATGCCCAAAGTATAGTGGTATCGATTCTGATGAACAACAAAAAGATCACGTATGTCCCTTGGTAAACACCGCGATAGTATAGTGGCAATGTAATCGGGATTTCCCTATATTTCCAATAACTCCCGATTAGTTCCGTATAATTTCCGATTTGTGTGACTTGCGTTCGGGGTTTTCCTGTAATGACGTGTTCTGCTCGTAGGTTGTTTCAGAAAGTGAAACACTCTACATTGAACACTGTTGTTTTGTTTTGAATGCGTGATGAAAAAAGAAAAAAATATATAATGCAGATTATAGACTTGACTTTTAACGCTTGAGTTAAGACATATCTTTATACTTCTGTTTAAACATCTCCTTGACTGTAGACATTATCAAGAGAGAAGCGATGATGAAGTTTCAGTTGTTAAGAACTATGCGAAAATCCCAACTGCGATAGACCACGCAGGTCGGTTGTATACAGCTATATTGCTGAAATAAAAATGCAGTATATTTCCGAACTATGCTTAACATTAAATGTGGATACTTTTTATCTCTGTTAAGGAGGTTCATGGCGCAAACTAGAGTACTTCGAAAGGAAGCAAGACTGCTGACTGACCTTTTCTCTTCTAGAAAAACCTCTAGACTAGGCACCTGGAATGTTCGACTACGGCCAAGATCACCAGAGTGGAAGTGAAGACAAGAACCTGACAAGTGAGAAAGGAAACAAAAAGCGAGCGAGATGTTCCTTTAATTTTTAACTCTATTTGTTATTTCGTTATACTTCTCTTATCATGTGGTTTCCAGATTAAGGACTATCTTGTAATGTTGTTAACGGGTTTCTTTAATTGGTGGCCTATCCAGCACCAGCATCTTCTTCTCATAAACCTATATATCACCATCATCATCACCATCATTCAGCTGAGAGGAGCATAAACCTATATATCACCATCATCATCACCATCATCATCACCATCATCATCACCATCATTCAGCTGAGAGGAGCATAAACCTATATATCACCATCATCATCACCATCATCATCACCATCATCATCGCCATCATCATCACCATCATTCAGCTGAGAGGAGCATAAACCTTCAACAAACTTATACCAAGACTTCCTGTCACGTGCCATCACTAAAGGTCTTCCCATTGTCATCCTCATACCCTTCATGTCTGCCTCCAGTTCTCTTCTCCATGTTCTGTTGTCTCCCTCTACCTCTCTTATCTTGGGATTCCAGAACATGGACTGCCTTGTAATATTATCTACAGGTTTCCTCAAACTTTTCAAGAGTATCACTGGCAAAAAACCTTTATACAAACATTCAAAGATCATCATTGAAGAGAAAACGTTATATAGACCACTCTAAACATCAAAGAACACAACTGAGGAGAAAGTATTACAAAAATCATTCTAAACCGAGAAAACAATGAAGAAGGAATAAATGATCAGGAAATGAATTATTGTCCTCTTTTCTATCCCTCGGGAGCATGAAGCCACGATCTCATTAAGCCTCCATGCGAAACCCACAAGCAAAGCACCATTATGCCCTCGCAGGTGTGGTGTCTTTAGCACTTTGTTTTGTACGATAAGACTGTTATCCACATTGACAAACTCATTTAGCACTTTGTTTTGTACGATAAGACTGTTATCCACATTGACAAACTCATTTAGCACTTTGTTTTGTACGATAAGACTGTTATCCACATTGACAAACTCATTTAGCACTTTGTTTTGTACGATAAGACTGTTATCCTCATTGACAAACTCATTTAGCACTTTGTTTTGTATGATAAGACTGTTATCCTCATTGACAAACTCATCTGGTGGAAGCATTATCCCTATTCTTTCTCTGTCACAATATAAACCTCAGGAGAGGAATGAGGAGGGAGTTCCTTATTTGATTCCATAAGAGTCCTATGCATTCTTCTTAGAAAACATATCTCTATTACCTCCACTTTTATCTTCAACTATTATATTATAAGAAGTGAATTTTAAAGCTGCAACTAAGGAAGAGTGGGTTTAATTCTCTGCACAAGACAACAGGAGGCTGAAACTTGGGAGTCATGACACAAGTGGGCCTCTTTCTCTCTTCCCCCCCCCCCCAACCGTGTAAAGTAGATTAAGGGGGCGAAACACTTGATCGACCGGGGGGAAACTGCTGATGATGATCAGATTGCCTCCTGTTGTATCGCTATGTAGTTTTCTATCTTCTCTTATTGGTAATATCTCCAGATGCTCAAACTAATACATGCTATATATAACGTCGTAAAACCTTCCTCGCTACTAATAATTTTTCTTTCTACTATAAATGTTTTTTTGTTTTTTTATTGTTTTGCAGGCTAATCTTTCCTCTACAGTTCTTAACTCGATTTCATTTCGGTGTCTCCCGACAAACATTGTGATATATCCGAGATATTTACACTGTTTCACTTGCTTCAGTACAGGCATACCTCGAAGATATTGCGGGTTCGGTTCCAGACCACCGCAATAAAGTGAATATAGCATTAAAGTGGGCCAAACCCATTTTGGTTTTTTGGCTTCCCAGTGCACATTAAAGCCTAAAATCATGTTTACGCTATGTCTATTAAGAGCGCAATAGCGTTAGGTCTAAAAAAAAACAATGTACCATAAAATTAAAAATACTTTATTGCTAAAAAACATGCTAATCTTCATCATCTGAGCTTTCAGCGAATCGTAATCGTTTTGCTGGTGAAGAGCCAAAATCTGTCGGAAGAAGAAGGCACGTTCTAATAAATAAACATGAATAATTTGAAAAAAAAGCGCAATATCTGCGAAGCGCAATAAAGCGAGGTATGGCTGCATTTTCCCGCCTATAAATATTACGTTTGGAATTTTTTCTTTCTTCTTCTTCTTTTTAAAATAAAATCCATTATTTCTGTCATTTTGTTATTTCAGTCTAAACTTTTGCTGCAGCTATTGGCTATAACTGTAGAAATTATGAGATAAAATTAGTCACAGAGCAGATGTTTCTGTAGTGGGCTTACTTACTCTATGTGTCAGCTTAAAGAAGTGGGGTGTGGCCATTACCCTTTCTCGCTGCCTTTGTCTTTTCTAATTCAAGAAAAGATTCTGAGACCAGTTTTTTACAGCTGGATAGACTGAAGCATGACGCGACCTGATGAATAGGCTGATTTCCAATCAGGTCCTTTTGCCCGGAGAAGCAAACTCGTAAACCTATATAACACTCGGGGTGGACGCTTTAAGATCCCCTTTTATTTTATTTGTCTCCTGTATCCCCTTATTTATCTACTTTGTCCGGTATATCTAGCATTCTGTTATGTCCTCCAACATTTGTTCCTCCTGTACTTTCAATACCGCGCTCATGGTATTTTCACAGCAAAAAAAGAATAAAGGTCAGAGGATATCACGTATCATTTACCTTTCTCTTCAGATTGATTCTGTTTTCAGTTTTCATCTCACATTAGTTTCAATCTGCAGTAATATGAAACTCTATACGCAGAATCACAACAGGGCGTAATCTGATAATCAGAAATAGTCCCTCCGTTTCCCCCTCCCGTGTCTGGCAAGAGATTCGATAATTTGTAATCTTCTTTGTTATGACTTCCAAGTGCCATCCTTCTGTTTTCTCTACCCGCTTGGAAACTGAACCCACTCCGTCTTGTTCGCACTTGCTAAACTAGCTCTTCACCCCTGGTTTTATCCGTTGTGCCAATTTAAGGTGATCATAACAGTATTTGTTAACATAAATAAACGAACTGTCCTGAATTACATTGTCCGTTTCAGTTTTTCCACAACCGGCAGAGTCTGTTTCGGCAATTTCGCCACTTTTTTTTTTTTTTTTTTTTGCGTTCCCGTGTCCAATTCTAGCTATTGATAACTTGAACTAATTGCACCACTGTTAGAAATACATTTGATAAGCTGCGTAATTTAAATTAATCTGTAACTCAGGTGTTAATAACACTGACAAACAACATTTTTCTTTCTTATATAAGAATAAGTGTTCTTAGGTCAGTTTCTTGCGCTGATTTCAAATCTGAAATCCGTTTATCTCTATCACGTCGGGTTCTTAAGATATTTGTGAATAAATATATTTTTGGGAAACCGTTATGTGCTCCGTTTCATTTTTACTATATAACTTATTAAAAATTAATAAAAAGCAACATAATTCTACTTTTTATACTGCTAAAAGATGCATGACATATGTTACGCGATTTTTCAAATAGTTACTGTATTTTGAAATAATTCTGAGCAAAATATGGCTTCTAGAAGTTGTAGAAATTCGGCTGATCTGTTCCGTTACGTGTGCGGATATTTTACCGATCGTGTTGACCAGAAAAACTTTACACCATTACTAAAGAAAGCATATGAACTTTATTTCGAATCGAAAGTTGATGATGCAAATAAATCTTGGAAGCCAAATGCAGTTTGTTCGATACATTGGCAGGTTGGTTACGAAAATCGCCGAAGCATAAGTCGATGCCTTTTGGAGTGCCAGTAATATGGCGTGAACATACAAACCACACTACTGATTGTTACTTCTGCTTGACAAATATCCATGGTTTCACTTTTAAAACTAGAAAGTCTGTGGTTTATCCAAATATTGAATCGGTTTCGAAACCAGTGCCTCATGATCCAATCACGTGTCCGATCCAAGTACCACCAGAACAATATCCGTTGGACGTAAATGAACCATCAGAAAGTGATAGTTTACCTGCTTTAGAAACTAATTCTGACTCAGATTACATACCTGTGAATGATGGTGTTTACTTAATTAACCATTCAGAACTTTCAGATCTAATACGTGATCTCGCTCTTACCAAAGGACAAGCGGAATTACTCGGTTCGCGACTGAAAGAATGGAATCTTTTAGCGGCCAATACTCCGATATCTAAATTTCGTCATAGACACAGAGAACTTGTTCAATACTTTGAGATGGATGATGACATTTGCTATTGCAAAGATGTAAACGGTCATGAGCACATAGTCAACGAATGGCTATTTTTCATCGATTCTTCCAAGACTAGTCTAAAAGCCGTGTTATTGCATAACAGAAATTTTATTTCATCAATTCCAGTCGCCTACTCTGTTCATATGAAAGAAACTTATGACAATATGGCTATACGTTTGGAAAAAATAAAGTACAATGACTACCAATGGCGGATTTGTGGAGACCTAAAGGTCATTGCAATTCTCACGGGCATGCAGACTGGGTATACTAAATTTTGTTGCTTCCGATGTGAATGGGACAGCCGCAACAGACAGGAACATTATGCAAGAAAGGTGTGGCCTATCCGGGATCGTATGCAGCTCGGGCATAAAAATGTAATACGCGAGCCATTAGTTAACAAAGACACCTTCATTTTACCACTGTTACATATAAAGTTAGGGCTCATGAAGAATTTTGTAAAAGCGTTAGATAAAACGAGCAAAGCTTTCACTTATCTTCGAGAAAAGTTTCCGCAAGTTAGCGATGCAAAGATAAAGGAAGGTATCTTTGTAGGACCTCAGATTAGGAAAGTTATTGCAGACAAACAATTCGAGAACTTGTTACATGGTAGTTAACTTCGCGCATGGATGGCATTCAAATCGATCGTCGATAACTTTCTGGAAAATCACAAATCTGTCGACTATGTTGCATATTGTTAAGCAGTGCATAGATGCATACATAATTATGGGCTGTAACATGTCCCTCAAAATCCATTTGCTCGATTCGCATCTTAACTTTTTCCCTGACAACCTTGGCGAAGTCAGCGATGAACACGGAGAATGATTCCATCAAGATATCGCCGTAATGGAGTCACGTTATCAAAGACGGTGGAGTGTGACCATGCTTGCCGATTATTGTTGGATGCTTCATCGCGATGTACCACATGCCATTCACCGACGAAAGTCGACTGCAAAGAAATTCAAGCCTACATAACTGTTATACTTCTTGTACGAATGATGTTGTAATACTGTATGCGTTGTTAAAAAACTTCAATTGCGTATTTCTAGAGATCCCGACCTGATAGAGAAAAACGGTTTGCAGATTTAAAAACAGCGCATTAAAATTGACCAGAGAAACATAGAAATGTTAGAGAAAGAAAAAAAAAGTTTTTTTTTGTTAGTCAGTGTAATTTATTCGATGAGGTACTTGTGTAGTGTAGTGAACAGATATATCGCAACCTAACAACATTAGATTAGTTATGACGTGCTACTTTTTTGTCTAATAATAGTTTTCAAGGCCTGTTTTTTCCCGATTACGTGGACCAATCAGATACCACTTCCAGTATCGAGATTCCAAGGAGCGGAACAATTCGTGCGAATAATCGTCAGCTTCAAATTTAAAGACTAAATAAAAGTCACTCTGGGTTTCAGTTTTCATTTATTGCCTTTTCTCTTGCGACGATCGCATCGGGAAAAAATAATAGTGCCTAATTGCTAAATTGTTGATACTTCAAGCTGACACTGCAGGTAAGGTGTTAGTAAATTGTTTTATTGATTAGTGGCTGGTTTTTAAGTTAGTAGTATTATTATTGTGACATTAGGCCTAGCCTATTGTAGTTTGTGTGTTATTTGTTTATTTTGTTTTATATTCATTATCAATGTTATTTTTTCAGTATCATACCTCCATTTGTCTTGTCGCTTGTCTCAGCAGAGACCACCGGAATCTACTTGGGACATTATCATAGGCCTAGACCTATAGGAAATGTAAACATTTTTTGATCACGTACATCATCATCATCAGCTGCCATCTCCACAACGAAGGTTGGCTGTAAAGGATCTCCAACGTCTTCTGTCTCTTGTCTTGGTGGTGCACTCTGATAGGCTTTTCCCTGTCCATCTCTTGATGTTATCTTCCCACTTATAGGGCTGTCTTCCCCTTGCACGTTTGCCTTCACCTCTCCCTTCTATTATGGTCTTCTGCAAGGTGTTATACCTTTTTATGTGGCCAAAGTACTTTAGCTGCCGAACTTTGATCTCCCTCATTAGTTCTCTTTTCATACCTAGATTTTCTAGGACCTCCTTATTTGTTTTCTTCTCTTTCCGTAAGATACGCCCCATTCTTCTATATATCCACATTTCAAGAGCCTCAATTCTTTCTTCCAAATGCTTATACGTCGTCCATGTTTCTGCCCCATACAGAAATGCAGAACATATATAACACTTTATGATTCTCAGTTTTAATGTGTGAGATAACTGTTTTGATATCAGTATATGTTTCATGTTGTTGAATGTAGCCTTGGCCATTCCTATTCTCTTCTTGATTTCTGTTTCACATCTGCCATCTTCTGTTATTACATGACCAAGATATACGTAGCTCTTGACTTGTTACAGGGTTTTCCCATTTACGCTTATCTTTAATGTGGGTTTATCGTCTGTTTTGCTAATTATCATAGTTTTTGTTTTCTCAATATTAATGTCCAATCCATATTCATGACTTATACTGTTCACTTGCTTCACTAGTTCTTGTAACTCCTGTTCGCTTTCAGCTAACAACACGGTATCATCTGCATATCTAAGGTTGTTTATTGACCTTCCACTGATGTTTAGTCCTGGTATTTCCTGTATCTGTTTGAAAATTTTTTCGGTGTATAAAATAAATAGGCAGGGGGCCAGCACACAACCTTGTCTGACACCTTTTTTTATGTCTATGTATGGTGAATAATTCCTTCCAGATCTTACAATGGCAGTTTGCTCCCAATAAAGGTTACTGAGTATTCTTATATCTTTTCCATCAATACCTATGTCTTCGAGGCATTCAATTATTTTCTCATGATGGACTCTGTCAAAAGCCTTCTTATAGTCAATGAAGCACATGTACATACTTTTTTGGACCTCTGTATATTTTTCTGCTAATATTCTTTCTTCTTTGATCCTTAGCCGCCGACTGTCAAAGCAGTCAGTGGCCATCACGCCTAGTGGCGTCTTGTAGGGCAACAACAAATTGATTCCACTTTGCTCGGTCGGCGGCCATCCTTCGTACAGTGCCCCAAGGATGAATTCTATCTGTAGCGGGAGGTTATTTAAAATTATTTATATGTAAGAGTATGCCAGTAAAGAGTTCTGACCTTACAAGTAATACCCCAGTCTTAGAAATAAGCACTGGTGTATTGTTATCATAAGAATAGTCAGACTGTAAAAACCCTGGCCCAGTTGGTAAGAAGTAGTACCAGGATTTAAGGTGTCTCCTCCCTATGACTATCTTATGATTACTTATATTCTAGGGGATAAGTAAAATGTACATTCACTGAAACCACAAATGGAAGAAGTGAATAAATCCTCAGGTACAGTTAAAATAGTTTAATAATTACACTAATATTCTATTTCTACTAGTTGGAAAAGAGCATATACATATATATAAAAGTATTCACACAATTACTATTATGGTCTGTTTATACTTCAAGATCTTAAATAATAAAGTTACTGAAATCACTGTTATTAGTCCTTTGAATTTAAGGATAACTGTCATCAGTTGACTGAGTTTCTGTATGGTTACTTATTGTTTTCAACTATTGGCTGTTTCACATGTATAGGTGGTCAGTGTCAAACAGGACACTTATCTTTCCAACTTGATACTGCTGAAACTGTCCTTTGCTGATATCAGACTTGGTAGGCCCAACAGTAGGGATGCCAATGACCAGTTGAAGTTCACTCTTTGGGGTCCTGCACTTTGGTGGGATTGCCTCGGATGAACTACACCGGCTTCTGATACTGGACAGTCTGGTTTGAGTTATTTCATGGAACCTGCAACATATCAGCCTTGGCTAGTATCTGGCTAGACTTGTAGCTGACTAGCACAGATGTCAGACCAGTCAGTCATCAGATGTCACCGTTATACAATCATAGTAAGTAAGGACATCATTTCAGTGATATAGCATTAATATTAACATTTCAATTAAGTGTAACTGACTAGCACATAAGTCAGACAAGTCAGTCATCAGGTGTCAAAGTTATACAGTCATAGCAAGTAACATCAGTTCAATGATATAGAATTAATATTAACATATCAGTAATAAACATCATCTGGTTTATTCCGCTCCTATACATCCCTTCATATTCTATAACTTGATCCTTCCAAATCATATCAAGTACGAATTCAAATACTGATGCTATCCTTAGCATCTACCCAAAATTAATACATAAAATAAATAAAGTGAGTGACCACGTGATCAGGTTGCTTTCTACTGAAACTGGCTGTAGAACACTCCAGTTTACAAGCTGTAAATGGGTACGAAGTTGTGCGCTCGAACTAGGGAAGGCAAAGGCAGCGAGGAAGGGGACTAGTCACCTTAACCTCGTAAACTGGGATCTTCCATGATGAAGTTTCTAACACTTCATTTCCCTATGACAATCTCTGCCATGGGACTGCCTTTATCTTCGTAAGCGATAATGCATTTAATATCGACGAGATACAGCATTAAATATAATAAATATTTTCTATTTGGCTGTGGGGCTAGTTTTGATACGTTTTTGTACAAGCAACCATCTTCCACTAAGCACATGAATAAATCATATTAAAATAATAATACGTTATATCAATGAATATTATACAGGCATATTTTGTGAATTCTAAATGAACCTGTAATACAAAATAAAAGAAATTATTATACAGGATAGCTATCGTAAATTCGCTTACCCTCAGACTCCAGACACTTAGACTGAAATTTTCTGGCGATCCGCTCACACTTCAGATGGATTTAGAGTCGTGGCGTTATCTGCCCTCAGTCTTGTCTCAACCTCTTGCGTTGGGTCTTCTCAGAGTTTTACCGAAACGCTTTATATACGATAGCGCGAACGTATCGGAGAGCAGATACGTCACAGCCTAAGACTAGACCTGAAAAAATCCTTCCCGAACCGTGATTTCAGCCGATCTGTGCGTCGACTGAAATTTTGCCTTTCTCATTCTCAGCATATATAATATCCATATTGTTCCATCTTATCTAGTTTTATACAGCTGATAAAACTCTATCTTCCTATCCATGTAAATTCCCAAACTGTTATGTGTTGATTTTAATATTTCGAACAGAAGTGGGTTTACCAGCTGTTAGCGTAACTGTGGGCAGCCGAAATACGCATATATCTCCGAAAATGAGAACTTCCTACCGTTCCTTCTTATATGCAGTTATACACAATCCTTCCCTGTACTGAAATGTAAAATCTTTTTCATACTGATTCCCTTCTGCTTTTATTTATCCTTGGCGATTTCCTCTGACTGATCCACATTTCGCTGATACGCCGCCATTTTGAAAGCGGTCAATCGATGTTTATAAATCTACCTGAAGACGTTTGCAATGACTTGAAACCAATTTTGCGACACTATCAACAAAAAAGGATGCTAATATTCTTAGGCAAAATATTGCCTCTCTTGTTCCACTGTTCCGTCTAAAACCAAACTGTTCTTCTTGGATTTCGCTGTCTACCTTCCTTTTTATTCTGTCCTGTATGATTTTGAGCAGTATCTTAATTGCATGACTCATCAGGCTGATTGTTCTGAAGTCTGAACATTCTGTTGCATTAGGTTTTTTGGGTAATGTTATAAAAACTGATGTCTTCATGTCGTGTGGTATATATCCTGTATTGTATATATCGTTGCATAGATCAGTGATTGTATCTATACCAAAACTCTCCAGGGCTTCTATCATTTCAATTTTTATGTTATCCGTGCCTGCTGATTTTCCTTTTTGTATCATATGTATGGCATTCTCTACTTCTGATCTGAGAATGTTTGGGCCTTCATTAGAATCTGGTGATGGTTTTTTACCTCTGTTGTCCTCGAATAGTTCTTTTACGTATTCTGCCCATCTGTTTGATATGTCTTTCTCATCAAGTAATATTACACCATTTTTGTTCTTGATACAGCTTCCTCCTTGTGCAAATGTACATGGTTCCTCAAATGCTTGATTTGTCATTAAAAGTACTGAATAATGGTATGTTTATATCTTGTCTTTCTTGATGAGCACTTATTCCTAAGCGTTTGTCTTTGAACAGCTAATAATCATTAACTGGTTAAACAATTGTGTATTCATCTGATCGTGGTTATATGTAAACGCAATTGTTTTGCACAAAAGTAATACATAAACCTTAAAGTGTTTTCCGAGCGAGTGAGCAGTTGTGAAGATACCATGTCTAAATATAACGTTATACATGAATAGAAACACTGCGAAAGCTTGAATAATGTGATGCGGCGTCGCTGTAGATTAATTCACTTATTTACACAACGAAAAATATTGACAACACTAAATTTACTTTCTTTTTTTTTTGTTCTGCACTTATGAATATCTAAAAGTCTACGATCGACTAAAAGTCTGCATGTGTGCAGGTTTAGCGAGAGAACTTTTTATTTTATTTTATTTTTTGTAACTTTCTAGAAGAGGGGTCTGCAGTCCAGCAGCTTTTGTGATCTACTTTAGTAACACTGAGCTGTCTAAGAATTTACCTTATATATAGGCCTATATATACAAGGGGATTGACATAAGTCTTGGGCCTGACCATGAAGGACATGTCACAGAGAGCTGAAATTTTGTATAATGTTTATTCCTTTTCAATATAGCCACCGTCTGAATTGGCACACTTCTGCCATCTCTGCTTGACCTTGAAAAGACCTTGGGAGTAGAACACCCTATTTTTCAAACTAAACCAGTCATCACATGCCAGTATAACCTCTTCATCGCTGTCAAAATGATTTCCTTTTAGCTGTTTTTTAAGATTTGGGAATAGAAAAAAGTCTGATGGAGCCAAATCTGGAGAATATGGTGGGTGTGGAAGAATTTCAATGTTCACATCGTTGTCTGCTAGCTGCACAAGCCGTGCTTTGTGAGAGGGCGCGTTGTCTTGAAGCAAAGGAAGATTTTGAGTGCGCGTTATCCCTCGTTTCCTGGTCACAACCTTTCTTAGTTTTGTGAGAAGATCTGCATAGTACTGTCCATTAACTGTGTTGCCACGAGGCAGATAATCTTTCAAAAGGACACCTTTGCCGTCCCAAAAAACAGTTAGCATCACTTTTCTTGCAGATTTCTGCGTACTAGCTATCTCCACAATTTTCATTTTTAGATCCTGGTCAATGATTTTCTTCACTCTTGTTGCATTTTCATCGTTGCACTCTGAGGCTGGTCTACCAGATCTTGGCAGATCAGCAACATTTGAGCGGCCGCACTTAAACTGTTGACACCAGTTTTTTTTAACCGAGGTATATGAAGGACAAGAATCACGAAACACTGGTTCCATCTCCTTGTGTATTTCTGTAGGTGTTTTTCCCTGAAACATCAGAAATTTTATCACAGCTCTGGCCTCCTTCTTTTCCATTGTTTTGTCAAATCTTTGGAGCAGCAGATCCGGTCAATAGGGTACATTGCGCCGTGCACCATAGCGGGAAAACGTATTGAAGAAACAAACACGTACTTTACACATTCAGTGCAAATATGATGAACTTTAAATGTGCCAAGTTTCATCTTCCTCCTGTGACTCCTTCGTGGTCAGGCCCAAGACTTATGGCAATCCCCTTGTATATATATATATATATATACGAGGGCTGTCCGGAAAAGAACCGACCATAATTAATATTAGAAAAACCGTTTGCGCGACATCGATGTAACTTGGCAGCCAAATAGAGTGGCCTCTTATGCACATACATGTGCAATGTTGACGTTGCTGCACCAGTCCGTGCGACCGTTAAAAGCCGTTTAGTGAGCACGTGCACTGTGTGGTCGGCGCATTTAAAAATGGCAGAACGAGTAGAGCAAAGAATCTGCATCAAATTTTGCGTCAAGCTTCAACATTCCTCCACGGAAACTATTATGATGGTTCAGAAGGCTTTTGGAGACGATGCAATGAGTGCTACACAAATAAAGGTGTGGCACAAACGCTTCAAAGATGGTCGAGAATCTATTGAATGTGATCCCATTTCTGGAAGGCCTACAACAAGCAGAACAAGGGAAAATGTTGAACGTGTACGAGCAGCAATCAACAAAGATCGGCGATTCTGGATCATAGCAGTAGATCCTCGATTCATCTCCGGTTATGACTTTCTTCATGAAATCTGGGTTATTGGTTACGGTTTGAAGCAAATCATTAGCAACTGTGGCACGAAGTTCCTTCTGCTCTGGTAGCAGAATCCGCGGAACGAATTTTGCCACGACACGTCTCATACCCAGATCCTGGGTCAGAATCTCGGATACAATAGTTTTTGGAATTCCCAGATCTTTTTCTAGTTCTCGCACTGTCAGTCGCCGATCTTTGTTGATTGCAGCCCGTTCACGTTCAACATTTTCCCGTGTTCTGCTTGTTGCAGGCCTTCCAGAAATGGGATCACATTCAACAGATTCTCGACCATCTTTGAAGCGTTTGTGCCACACCGTTATTTGTGTAGCACTCGTCGCATCGTCTCCAAAAGCCTTCTGTATCATCATAATAGATTCCGTGGAGGAATGTTGAAGCTTGACGTAAAATTTGATGCAGATTCTTTGGTCTACTCGTTCTGCCATTTTGAATGCGCCGACCACACAGTGCACGTGCTCACTTAACGGCTTTTAACGGTCGCACGGACTGGTGCAGCAACGTCAACATTGCACACGTATGTGCATAACAGGCCACTCTATTTAGCTGCCAAGTTACATCGATGTCGCGCAAACGGTTTTTCTAATATTAATTATGTTTCTTTTCCGGACAGCCCACGTATATATATATATATATATATATATATATATATATATATATATATATATATATATATATATATATATATATATATATATATATATATATATATATATATATATATATATATATATATATATATATATATATATATATATATATATATATATATGGAGCAGGAACCCACCATTGCAGCTTGCAGGAAGCCTGAACTAAAGCATGTATGTGTTCTTACAGTGGTAGTTCTTGTTGCAATTTGTTTTACACGATGAGATTGCCAGCCTCATGCACAACATCATGTTAGTCTCCTCTTACGACAGGCGTGAAGGGTCAGTAGCTCTATTTTTCCATTGTCTCTTCAAGGACCCATATTGCGATGATGGTTTTGACTGATATTAACTGACAATGACGTAAGGTGGTCGAAGTTATTTTGTGAAAATCAGTATGCTTATTCCGGCTTACTTATTATTGCATTTGCTGCTATTTTCAATACGATGACTTCCTATTTTCCATTGTAAAAACTTGCTCTGTATCTTTTCATTTCAGGCTAAAAACTTTACTGCAATGAAAACACAGTAGGGCCCCGCTCATACGGCGGGTTAGGTTCCACACCCCCGCCGAAAAGCGGAAATCGCCGACAAGCGGAACATGTCCTTCCTTAAACGTGCAAATGCATTTAAAATGGTAAAAGTTGTCCCACATCAGATACTGCGGTAGGGGAGTGAAGTGTTAGAGACTTCACCGTACTAGGTCCAGCATCGAGAGGTTGGGTGACCAGTTACCTTCCTCGCTGTCTTTTCCTTCCCTAATTCAGTCAGGTACCCATTTACAGCTGGATAGAAGAGCGTGTCGGTACCGTGATTGGAACCGGACACCTTTGCCGCGAGAGACCATCACTCTAACCACTCCGTCAATCGGACACTGCAAATGCATATAAAATCCCAATAACATGTTTACACTATCATATATTAAGTACGCAATAGAACTTGGCCTAAAAATATTAAATGAAACTAAAATAAGTAAGAGGCTTAGGGGCCATCCATAAAAGACGTCCACAAAATTCTGGCATTCTTTGACCCTCTCCTCCCCCATGTCCACCTCTGTCCACTTTTGATTGACCTCTCCCCCCTTGTGGACGTCCACTCCACATAATCTTGATTAAACATATGAGCTTAATTTGTAATCACGTACCTGTACTTAAAAATTTAATTACGAAATCACAATAATTGTGATGTCGGTTCCCAGAGAGTTAATATACTAAGGGTGTTTGTTCCAGATGTCAGGAGCATCGAAGTTAAAACCTCTTCGTATTAGAGATTTTGAGTCTAGAAGGATTGGAAGGCCTGGCAAGAGGGACAAACCCGAAGAACGTTTATTTAGGTTTAACTGGACAGTAAAAAGCTGTCGAAGATAAGAGGGTTTGTTACTCTTGATAGATTTATATGTGAGTGAGAGTTGTCCTGTGGTTTGTGAAATAACCCCCCCCCCCCCCCCTTTCATCCCCAAGTCCACAGTTGTCCACTTTTTACATATCCCTCCCGCCCCCTCTCCTGTGGACGTCTTTTATGAATAGCCCCTTACACGTATATGCCATTGTAATTAATTTAAAAATTTGTATTATATTACATATTATATAATAAATGTTTAAAAATTTGAAAGTCTGGAAAATTGCCAGGATACAGAGAGACGCTGAGGCACAAATTCTGTAAACAGACTGAAATACCAGCAACGAAATGGCGCCCGAAGCCATTCTCAAAGTCAGCTGCTCTGCGAGTCATGCCGAAAAACTCCGAAAGAGAACAAGCGCCGAGCATAATGAACATGTACATAATTGAAAACCGCCGTACTAGCGGGACACCGAAAAGCGGGGCCCTACTGTATATGTATATATAAGTACAAATAGTGATAAGTCATACACGCCAATAGAAATATGTCATATTTGTCTATTAAAGATATAATCGTTTCTCTATTCAGCAGAAGTCTCTTAGAGATTATAATATTCAAAATGGCGCAACCATCTTTATGACAGGACGCCTTCAATAGAGGCGGATAATTTACCAAAACATAATCTTTATAACCCGTGTAGTTTTCCCGGGGGGAGGGGGTGTCCCCTGTCATGAGACACAGAAAGAACAGTACTACAAGCTTCCTCAGGTCAATTCGTACAAGGCAACTAATATGACGTCATACACAGGGATGGCAACTTTATCTTTAAAATTTATTACAACATAAATCGCCATTGCAACAACATGTACTTTGACATAGGTTTTCTCAAAGGGAGCCATCTGTATTGGTGGATTCATTCACTAACTAGTTTAAAAGATGGATTTTTAGATGTAGATTTTATGAAATTTCACATGACAGTTACCAAATAATATATAATATATATGACAAATTTGATTTAAAATGTATCTTAAATATTGCTTTTCATACCGTTTCTTTTTTGTATGCATTGTTCCGTTGTTCATAAATTACTATTTTTTAAATTATTTAAACGATGTTTGTGCATATTTGTTATATTGTTGTGATTTTAAAAAATTTATAACAGTATAATAGGGCGCTTCTCATGGAATGAAAAAAATTAATGAGGTCATAGAAAAGCTAGGAATTAAAAAAAAAAATAATGAGTGGGATCAGAGTTAAATATAAAATATTTTTGTCATATAAAAAGACATAACACCTTTCTGAAATCATTAGTGGGAGGAAGAGTTGATGGCAAACATGCAAGAGGAAGACAGAGGAAGATAACATCAAGAGATGGTCAGGAAAGTGTACCGTCAAGGCAATAGTCGGTAGACGTTGGAGATCCATTGCAGCGGACCTTCGATGCAAAGATGGCAGCTGATGATGATGATGATAACAGTATAGATTCTGTTTTATTATGTACAATAAATTTAACTAATGACACAATATGTCAGCATTTGCCAACCTTTATTTTTTTCCCCCCCAAGGTGGACCCCTTAAACCAATGTTTCATATCCCTTGGAACTCCTACTTAAGGAAACATATATAGGCCATAAGATATGATAGCTAAGAGTGCCATGATTCTTGTTCTTTTCTGTTCCTTATAGAGACACCACTGCAACTGATCCCCTTGCAAGAAGCTTGCATCAAAACATTCATATACCCTTGCAAGAAGCTTGCATCAAAACATGCATATACCCTTGCAAATGTTGTTTCTTTAGCAATTTGATACACAATGTGAGCTTGCCAGCCCTATGCACAACGCTATATTAGTCGCTTCTTACGACATGCTTGATGGAGCAGTATTCCTAAATTTTCTGTGTCTCCACAGAGACCCATGGAAATACAATGCGCCATTGCTTCAACATTAATGTCTAGAGAATGTTTATGTAACAAAAAAAATTCTTTTGAAGTTTTAGTTACCGTTTATCTCAAAGGTCGTCCAACCCCGCAATGCAAAATGTTGGTGTATTTATTTGTATTTATCACATGAGATTCTCATTTCAGCCAGAAATTGAAAACAAATAATTCAAGAAGATACCATAGTTGTAGTGAATCGAAGCGACGCGATGCCAAATTTGTTTGGTTTGGTTTGGTTTGGTTTTTTAACCATACACTTGAAAACTGGTGTTTCTCGTGTGTACGCGATACCTGGTTCGACTACCATAAGGGTTATAATTAGGGTATGTAGTGTTCATTATTCATATTGTATCACATTTTTGTTTTTCTTGTGTGTTGGCTCTTCCAGGCTAGCGATGCCAAATGCAATATCTCTTTAAATATTCAAATTATTTTGTCTTCTTATTTATAGCACATGAAGAGCCGGTAGATTAAGAAAGTCAAAAGCTTATATGATGCTCGATTAATGTAAATTATCACATTCATGTCATACAGATGTTTATTTGAATGATAAATTTAAATACATACAGGGGCGAATTTACAGGTATTCACAGTGTGCGCGTGCACAGGTCCTTGTGCCGGGTTTGGAAAGGGGGGGGGGGGTGCGGAAGGGAAGCGAGAGAGGTAGGTGACTAAAATTTTAGCTCATGTAATATCATTGTTGGGTAGGGGCTTAGAAATAGATCAGTGAATAGAGTGTTGGGCCTCAGAGACATGTTGTCTTATAGTGTAGGGCTTTAGAAATAGATCAGTGAACAGAGTGTATGACTTAAGATAGATCAGAGAATAAAGTGTAGGGTCTCAGAAATGGATCAGTGAATAGGAGAGTGGGGCTCAGAGATAAGTCGCCGAATAGAATGTAGGGCCTCAGAGACAGGTCATTGAACCTTCAAGACTGTGAATTCGCATCTGGATGCATACATTTTAGTGTTATACAGGGCTGTTAACTCTGTGAACTTACATTGTTGGTATTATGATTCTGTTCGTTCCTACAAATTATTTTTGGTACAGATTAATGTGTTTAATTTATAAAATAAAAATGTTGTTTTCGATATATAATAAACTGTATGTGTACTTAACTTAACTGCGTATGTTGTTTCTGTGTTGAGTGTAGAACCACCGCACCCCCCCCCCCCCCAATATTCTTTTGATAGTGGTCGTTGATTATAGTTTTTATTCAAACCATTAGAATCTTGCAGCGATCAGGCTGAAGAATGAGCCCATCCACGCAAATAAAAATGTGGATCTTGACTTTTTATGTTTGGTTCTAAGACAATAAGGAAGGACTGCAGTACGGTAAGAAAATGATCAACTGCGGAGTAACTGGAAAACGTGGCTTTGTCGGATAAAGAAACAGCCTACGTTCCGCCAACAAGAACTTCGTCAGTGATAGAAGAACAGAAACATGAGAGAAAAGAGAGAACTTAAATCATTGCTTAAAAATGTAATTTGAAAATAGTTATTGCTTTTGCTGTTCAGAATCGACTTCATTGCACTCCGGGCGTTTGCCATAAGTGGCCAATCTCCCTCAGCTAATGTCGAGGGGTTAATGAATGTTGGTTGATCCTACAGAGCGCTGGTTGAATACACCCCAGACCTATCTTCTCTTATGCCCATCCCTGCAAGTCTTAACGTTTGATGCCAAATTCCATCACTTGTCTTAGTCTTGTTTTTAAAAAAAAAATCGTAGAGCCTTAATGTGATGCAAGCGTTATTCCATTTATTGCTCGCATCATTTATTATTTTTAAAACTGCATTTAGCTCCATTCTCACGTTATTTCCTCTTCTGTTCTCGTTCATCTGTCCCTACCGAATACCCTATTGTCGTAAAGGAAATGTTTCTGTAAGGCTGAGATTGATTTAAAAAAAATCTTACTCCAATTTCTTTAATCAAATATTAATCGATCAATTCCGAACAATTTGATGTTATTTTTAAAAAAAATCATTTATTAATTTGTTATTTTTTAATCACTAGGGACTTTATTTTGCTTGCTACAAGACCCATAAAATATAAAGAAAATACTGAAATATTACAACCAAAAATGTATTATTACTGACCTTTCTTGCCACATTACATTTCACAAATCTCTAACATAGGAAATGCTCTCGCAAAATTTAAAAAAAAAAAATCATCATTGCTAAAAATGTAGTAGTCGATTACATTTTGTTTCCTCCCTACTTTTTCCTTCCATAACTCAAGAACATAGTCAGGTACGCATTTACAGCTGGGTAGACTGGAGCGTGTCGATGGCGTGAATGGAACCCGCCACCGTTGCCACGAAAGACCAGCGCTCTAACCATTCCGTCATTAGGACGCTCTGGTTCTATACTAAGTGTTATAAACGATAACTGAGAGTGGTTACGGTTAATGCTTTAATCCAGAGGTTTTCAAACTTATTTGGTCCGCGGCTCTCTTGACCTGTGCATAAATCACCGCGGCTCCTCTCTATACTATATATTAATATTATATATAAGCAGCTGTTCGTAACTGTGGTGGGTTTTGATGTTATTAAGTGTGGTTGCTATGTTACTTAGTGTACTGAATGAGGTCAGCTGTGAAGGTCCCTGAAGATAACAGTTTATGTGAATTTACAGAGTACCTTGCTGCTACCACCTACGACCTCAATCAGACTTATTCTTGACTAGTATGTCTGATAGCTACGTCTAATGTCTAGGGTAATGAAATGTGGTGTGCTGGTAATTAATTACACAAACACACATAAACAAACACTAATATTAATCTCTATGATCAAGTCAATTAACACTGTGTTTAAAATTTAGAAATTACAATTTTTTCAAATTTATTTTGTCCTGAACCAAGTTTTTCTTCTGGTCAGGACTTTTCAATCAATGTGAATCAATTTCAATAGAAGTACATATAATCGAGTAAACACATGAAAGACTTGTACATATATATATATATAATTTAAATTTGCTAATATTGGTACTAAAACTAACAGTCTTTAGGAACTAGTGCTGGATGTCAGGTCGGGGTATTTGCATCATATCCAGTCTTTAGTTAACAGTGTTTATTTGCTCTTTAAACAGGATTAATGGTGGAAAAGTTTCTTAATACACAATGGAGTTTAAATTATCTTATATTCGTTGATGAATCTCAGCAGGCCAGGTCTTTAATACTTATCTAGCCTGTGACGATTGAAGAAAGTTGTTCCTTAGGCCCACTCCTCACATGTGCTGAGGTAGTATGGTAGGCATCTCATTTCATACAATGTTGTACTCTTCAGAACATCTGGCACTAGCACAGTGCCAGACAAAGAAACTCTGAAACCACAAAATTAGGCTATGTCTTAACATACTACCTAATCCACCATGTTTACAAGCAATAATACATGAAAATAAAAGACAGGGTCAGATCTCTCTGACCGACCCAGCACATCTCATTCAAGGCTGTTATCAAGTATCACTAGTTTCCCATTCCTCTCCTCTATGGACTGCACTGCATCTGAAATATTTTCATTAATCTCTTTTTTCCATATAATAAGGTGGGTGATATGTTTCCACCTGACCACCTGAAATAAAGATCTGTATTCTACACATTTTTTAAAATATTTTTTTCATATTATTCACCCACCTCTAGGATCTGGAACAGTTGGCTGGGGACCTAGAATAAGTACTCACTTGTCGTAATCATTTGTCATTATATGGCAATATCAATCACTCAGAATTGTTAAATAAAAAGGTTAATAATTTCTGCCTTACCACAATTCAAAATGAAAACACACAGGTACGTTGAAATAGCACAAACTCAGCTGAGCTGCTGGCTAGACTAGGGCGTCCCACTACTATTAGCACATATATTCAATGGACGACAAACTTCTTAGCCTCGACGATCTGCTTGTATGGACAGTCTTCAACAAAAATGGCAACGAGCCGTCAAATTTTCCAATAACCTTAACTATTTCGTCCAATGAGAGTACTTCCCCTCTACAATTTAAAATTTCAAAAATAAATGTCCAATTTTTGGTCAAATGTGTAGTGTATTTCTGTCGGTCGGTCTGTCCGAACTTGTCATTTCCCAAAATTGGACTTGGTTTTGGGACCAACTACAAAAAAACTATTCAAATTTTTTCTCACTCACTTCTTAGATTTCTACTGCGAAGATATTTTTAGATTCTATCCGCCTTGTCTCCCCCTTGTTTACATGTAATTTTCTTACTGCCTTCGTCTCAAGGACGCGTCAAAATGTAACCTATAGTGGCTACAAAACTAACATCTGTTTGCGAGTCTGCATCGAACAAATCAGTCTTTTGTCAATAACTTCCGAGTTAGCTGTCCGTCCTTTTATTTAAAAGCATATTATTTATCAAGAAAAGATAAGCTCTTAAACTAGCTAATTTTTGTGCTTCTAAACATATTAATAAGGAATTCCATTTTTTTTTTCATGTTATCCAACCTATTCATGTCTTTTTGCACTAATTTCCAGCTAAATACGTGGGATTTACGTCATTCTAAATAAGAGCTAAGCCTGTTTTCGTGACCCAATTGGCTACATGTTCTTACTTTTACATCGTATTTCAAACTACTAACTACAAGTTCGCGCGTATGCTAGTTTTAGATTCAAACGCGTGCAGACGGCATCATTTTTTTCTTCCCTCCTTTTCTTACCCCGTCTAAACGAATAGGCCTTTCGTGTCCTCATGTTATAAATAGTTTTTTTTCAATGACACTAGAAAACGATGGTACGGTCTACCAAAATCAACGCGCCTGTGGCGTGGGCGAAAAAGCAGCAGCGTATCTTAACTATATTTTATCCCTACAATTTATTTTAACTTGTATCTTTATAATGGAGGATTTTATCGCTGTATCAATGTATTTTACCACAGTAACATAGACCTGATCTGGAGTTTTATGGTGCATTTGTCAATAACTTCTAGTACCTAATGACACGTATTGGTACATGTAATAATACATCGGCGCAAACATGTCGTCCTACGAAGATCAATATTTATTGATGGACCTTGGCTCATAATATCGAGCCCAACACTTTTCCCACACCACCGCGACGCCCTTAGCCGAGGGGCGTGACGCCCCTGGGAGCAGCGACGCACAGTTTGAAAACCTCTGCTTTAATCTGTTCAGATGTTGTCCTGACCTTTGTCTGAATTTTCATATATCCTTCTTTGTTATTGATGGATGAAGATAATTTGTTCAAACCCTGATAGGTTACAATTAGGGCATGTAGTGTCTACAGTTCTAGATCGTATATTTAATTTCCGTCACCTGCTTAGGATATCGTCAGTTCTCACCTTAAACCCATGTAGGACAAATGAACGTTTAAATCGTGGAAATTCCAGATCACAAACCCTTGACATAGCAAATGCTCTCGAATTTAATCGAAATACAAAAACATTGCTTAAAAAAAAAAAACAGGAACAATCGATTAAAATGTATTTTATCAATTAATCGATGACATTTTTTACCGATTAATCGATTAATTAAAAGTGTGTGTGTGTGTGTGTGTGTGTGTGTGTGTATATATATATATACAGTAGAACTCCATTTATCCGAACCCCAATTATCCGAACATCCAATTATCCGAACACTTTGTCCAGAAAAAAAAAAAACCAGGTGCCACCAGTCACGTTAGACTACAATTCTGAATCTTTTGATGCGGCAAGCTTCAAATGTGTGCGAACAATTTGTAGAGGATGGGATGGGCTAATGGTCGGTCGCTTACATACAGGAAGTCAGTTAGATCATTATATCATAAAGTCAGTTAATATCTAGTTTACCAATCCAGTGTACGAGTGCGTTCTAGGCAGAACACTGGCTAAACAGACAGTTCAACTTAAAATAATTGTCTCTGCTACCACAGCAGAATAATTTTGGTGTACAAGTATTTCTCTGTGCGATAAGGCATCTTCCAGTAGGCCTAATGCATATAAAAGGAACCGCAATGTTTTGTCAAGTGAAACGAAAACAGAAATTATCAAGAGACTAGGAAAAAGTGAAACTGTGTCTTCACTTGCCAGAATTTTCAATGTTGGGAAAGCTAAAGTCTCTGACATCAAAAGTAACAAGGATAAAATTATGAGTTTTGCATCGAAATTGGATAGTGAAAATGGGTCGAAGAAACGTAAAACCATGAGAAATGCGAAAGATTTGAAATTGGAAGAGGCTTTGTATATATGGTTTGTGCAAAGAAGAAGCAAAGGGGAACCTATCTCTGGCTCTCTATTGTGTGAAAAGGCACTTCAGTTCAACAATCAACTTGACGGTCCTCCTGACTTTAAGGCTAGCCAGGAATGGTTAAGAAACTTTAAATCTCGTCATGGCATACGAGGATTGGAGATTCAAGGGGAATCTTTATCTAGCGATGCAACTGCCGCTGAAAATTTTAAAGAAACACTCTTGGCTTTTTTGGAAGAAGAAAGTTATTCACTCGATGATGTGTATAATGCCGATGAGACTGGCTTATACTGGAAATCAATGCCTCAAAAATCACTTGCATCTCAGCGCAAAGCAGCTGCCCCTGGGTTTAAAAAGTGCAAATAGAGAGTAACAATTTTGGTAGCCGCGAATGCCAGTGGAAGTCATCATTTACCGGTGCTAACGATCGGCAAAGTAAAAAAACCACGTTGTTTAAAGAATGTGACATGTCTCCCATTGTGCTACAAAGCACAGAAGAGTGCTTGGATGAATAGTGAAATATTTCTTGATTGGTATACAAATCAGTTCATCCCAAATGTGAAGAGGTTGAGAGAACAAGAAAATAAAACTGGAAAAGTAATTCTTCTACTGGACAATGCACCATCTCATCCAGAGACGGATACATTGAATGCAGTTGATGCAAATTTTAAAGTAATTTTTCTGCCTCCTAATGTAACAGCACTGATTCAACCAATGGATCAGGGTGTTATAGCAAAACTTAAAAAGATGTACAAGAAGGAAGTCCTGCGTCGTTTATTGTTGGCTGAAGTTGAAGAAAGTGTGGTGGCGTTTTCCAAGAAGCTTAATCTCAAAGACTGCTGCTATATGTTAGCTGATGCTTGGACCACCCTGTCACAAGATAATCTCAACAAGGCTTGGAATAGATTGCTTGGGAAAAAAGAAGGAAATGAAACTACTGCAGTGGACACAAATGATGATTGTATAAATGAAGTTGTGGAACTGTTTCAAGCAATGCCCGGATTTTCGGACTGTGACAAAGATGATGCACACACGTGGCTAGAAGATGATAATGATTCTGGTTTTCAGTTTTTGAATGACGAAGAAATTTTGTCTTTTGTGCAAGAAGAAAACCAAATACATGTAGTGACCGATGATGAAGACTCCTCAGAAGTACATGATGTACTTGTAGATTATGAAGAAAACCCAAAACGTCGACCAAGTCCTGAAGAGGCCTTTATAGCACTAGAAACAGCGATGGCTTGGTACGGTCAAGAAGATGCCAGCTGTCCTACACAGCTTCTGCTGTTGAAGAGAATGCGGGACTTAGCAGCCAAAAGGAGACTATCCAGTTTGGTGCAAAAGAGGATTCCTCATTATTTTAAATAGTGGGCTACATCTGTGCAAGTACATGTATACGTAAGTTGCGCATGGTTTTGAATCGTTTGTAATGTTATTTTGAAAACATTTCTCTTTCTTAAAAAAAACATAATTAATACAAGTAGTACATGCACTGCTGTGTAATAAAAGATTTTGGTGATACGGTGATCTAATACAGTGTGGGTATTATTATTACAGTACAAGTAAATATGTTTTAATGTGTATTTCCCTTGTGATGGTTAATTATTTTTTAGAAATACGAGCGTATGTGTACATGTACTCGATACATTATGTAATCCAATTATCCGAACATTTGATTATCCGAACGATGCTCGGTCCCAAGGGGTTCGGATAAATGGAGTTCTACTGTATATATATAGATATATATATATATATATATATATATATATATATATATATATATATATATATATATATATATATATATATATATATATATATATATATATATATATATATATATATATATATAATCAATAATAATAATCAAGCATGGGAAACAAAGAGCCAGGGATCCAGACCCCCAGGACGACCCAGAGTCCGCTGGGAGGACAACATTAGACAATCTTTGAAGGACCGAGGACTGGAATGGAACCAGGCCAGGAGGAAGACAGCCGATAGACTAGTCTGGCGCTCTCTCTTCCAAACCTCTACACCTCACGGTAGAAGGAGAATGACTAAGTAAGTAAGTAAGTATAATCAATAAATACCATTTAGCTTCTCGAGGAGCATAGGCCTTCAACAAACACATGCCAAGTCTACCTGTCCTGTGCCATCCGCTCAAGTTCTTTCCATGTTTTCCTCATCATTTTCACCTCTGTTTCCAGTTCTCTTCTCCATGTGTTTTTTAGTCTACCTCTGCCTCTCTTTCCCTGTGGATTCCAGAACAAGGACTGCCTTGTAATGCTATCAACAGGTTTCCTCAATGTGTGTCATATCCATCGCCAGCGTCTTCTTCTCAACTCTTGTTCCACTGGCACTTGTCTGGTTCTTGTCATCAATTCCACATTTGTAACTTTGTCATACCATTTCAGTCCTTCTATTCTACGCAAGCACCTGTTTATAAAAGTCTGTAGCGTTTTGGTTGTTGTTTTTGTTGTTCTCCATGTCTCAGAGCCATACAAGAGGAATGACTTCACATTTGAGTTGAAGATTCATATTTTCGTGTTGGACTTGTTTTTTCTTGTTCTCCATATGTTTCCCAATGCAATGAAAGCTCCTCTAGCTTTTTTGTATTCTTATTTTGATATCACTGCCTGTCCCTCCAACTCAGTCTATATTACTGCCAAGATATGTGTACAATTCTACATCTTTTAGTGGTGTTTCTTCAAGTTCAACCTTGTTATCATTTCTTGCATTTATTCTCATAATCTTTGTCTTTTCCCTGTGTATTTTTAGGCCCACTTGTTGTGACCTCTCATCGAGAATTTTCATTTTCTCTTGCATCTGATTTTGGTTATGGGACAGAAGAGCCAAGTCATCTGCAAAATCCAGATCATCAAGCTGTTTAGTCAGATTCCATTGGATTCCATTTCTGTTGTGTGATGTCAATGTTTTCATTACACAATCTATTGCTAGTAAGAAAAGAAATGGAGACAAGAGGCACCCCTGTCTCACTCCCGTTCTAATCCTAAACGGTTCTGTAAGTTGTTATTCATGAAGAACTCTGATTGTCATGTCTTCATAGGTCCTCCTTATTAAGTTAATGATCTTCATGGGAACTCCATAAAGCCTCATCTATTTCCAAAGCGATTCTCTGTCAAATGCCTTTTCATAGTCCACGAATCCGATATATAGCGGTGAATTCCATTCTAGACTTTGTACACCTATTATTCTCAATGTCGCTATCTGGTCTGTACAGGATCTGTTTTGTTGAAAACCTGCTTGTTCATTCTATATATATATATATATATATATATATATATATATATATATATATATATATATATATATATATATATATATATATATATATATATATATATCTATATATATATATATATATATATATATATATATATATGTATATAATATATTATATATATATATATATATATATATTAATATATATATATATATATTATATATATATATATATATATATATATATATATATATATATATATATTATATATATATATATATATATATATATATATATATATATATATATATATATATATATATATATATATATATATATACAGTAGAACTCCATTTATCCGAACCCCATGGGACCGAGCATCGTTCGGATAATCAAATGTTCGGATAATTGGATTACATAATGTATCGAGTACATGTACACATATTTCTAAAAATAATTAACCATCACAAGGAAAAATACACTATAAAACATATTTACTTGTACTGTAATAATAATACCCACACTGTATTAGATTACTGTATCACCAAAATCTTTCATTACACTGCAGAGCATGCACAACTTGAACTAATTTATTTTTTTTAAAGAGAGAAATGTTTTCAAATATAACATTACAAACGATTCAAAACCAGGCGCAACTTACGTATACATGTACTTGCACAGATGTAGCCCACTTTTTAAAAATAATGAAGAATCCTCTTTTGCACCAAACTAGATAGTCTCCTTTTGGTTGCTAAGTCCCGCATTCTCTTCAACAGCAGAAGCTTTGTAGGACAGCTGTCATCTTCTTGCTCGTACCAAGCCATCGCTGATTCTAGTGCTATAAAGGCCTCTTCAGGACTTGGTCGACGTTTTGGGTTTTTCATTCATATATATACAAGTACATTCATGTAACTTCTGAGGAGTCTTCGT